>PVKY010009411.1:0-13325 GCA_004027775.1 Bradypus variegatus
CCCACCCCTGGCAACCACTATTCTGCTTTCTGTCTCTATAAATTTGCTTATTCTCAGTATTTCATACAAGACAAATTGTACAGTATTTGTTCTTTTGTGCCTGGCTTATTTCACTCAACATGATGTCGTCAGGGTCCGGCCATGTTGTAACAGGTGCGAGCACTTCACTTCTTTTCATGGCTGAATAATGTTCCAGAACCACATGCTGTTTATCCATTCATCTGTTGAGGGACACTTGAGTTGCTTCCATCTTTTGGCAATTGTAAATAACGCTGTTATGAACATTGGGGTACAAATCTCTGTCTGAGTCCCTGCTTTCATTTCTTTTGCGTATAGACCTAGAAGTGAGATTGCCAGGTCATAGACAATTCCATGTTTAACTTTCTGAGGAATCACTGAATTGTTTTCCACAGTGGCTGCACCATTTTACCTTCCCACCAGCAATGTATGAGTGTTCCTATTTCTTTGCATCTTCATCAGCACTTATTATTTTCTGTTTTTATTTTTTGAATAACAGCCATCCTAGTGGGTGTGGAGTGGTAGCTCATTCTAGACAATCCAGGTAACTTTTGAGGAGCCCCCTCCATGCTTACGAAGTTTAGGGGGTGGGAGCTCTGGTTCTCATCCAGCTGCTCCCACCCTGCCCGACTTTCTCGCTTCTCTTGTTCGGCTTAGCACTGAGCAGAGCAGCCAAGCAGACTCCCCAAGCTTCCATACAAAAGGGAAATGGGGTGTCTCTGATCTTGCAGATACCCTCAAACTTAAGAGTGTTTCTCTTAGAGTCCCTACTTGGACTCCAGAAAAGTGAGCAGATCTCATCAGGGACTGGGTGAAGGAATTACTTCTCACCGTGAGCACAGCCCCTAGTGGGGTGGGAGCAGGGTCAGTGCTGCGGTCTCTCACCGAGCCTGGGGGGTGGGTCCACAAGAGTTGGTAACCTTCTGTAGAATGTGGGGTGCTGATAGTCTCTTTGTCCTCAGATTGGAATTTAGTCATCAAGTCTGGAGACAACCTAAAAAACCCCCCTCAGGACTGACGGCTTGACATGCTGAGCCCTCTGTCTTGGGCTGACCCCAAGGAAGCTCGTTACTGCAAAGGAGAGGCTAAACCTGCTTATAGTTGTGCCTAAGAGTCTCCCCCTGAGTGCCTGTTTGTTGCTCAGATGTGGCCCTCTCTCTCTCTAACTAAGCCACCTTGGCAGGTGATCTCACTGCCCTCCCCCCTATGTGGGACCTGAACCCCAGGGTTGTAATTCTCCCTGCCAACACAGAATAGGACTCCCAGGGATGAATCTGGACCCGACATAGAGGGATTGAGAACATCTTCTTGACCAAAAGGGGGATGCAAAATAAAATGAAATAAAGCTTCACTGACTGAGAGATTTCAGATGGAGTCACAAGGTCACTCTGGTGGACATTCTTATGCACTATATACATAACACTTTTTAGGTTTTAATGTATTGGAGTAGCTAGAAGTAAATACCTGAAACAATCAAACTCCAACCCAGCAATCTGGGCTCATGAAGATGATTGTATAACAATACAGTTTACAAGGGGTGACAGTGTGACTGTGAAAACCTTGTGGATCACACTCCCTTTATCCAGTGTATGGATGGATGAGTACAAAAATGGGGACAAAAACTGAAAAATAAGGTGGGATGGGGTGATGATTTCGGTGTTCTTTTTAATTTTTATTCTTTATTCTGATTCTGATTCTTTCTGATGTAAGGAAAATGTTCAAAAATAGATTGGTGTGATGAATGCACAACTATAAGTTGGTACTGTGAACAGTTGATTGTACACCATGGATGACTGTATGATATGTGAATACATCTGAATAAAACTGAGTTTAAACAAACAAACAAACAAAAACCCACTCATCATCCTTGACAGAAGCACATGCTGACGTGAGAGTCTCCAGGTAAGGGCTCGTGTAAGTTCAGGCTTAACATTAAGACCCAATATTAACATTCAGAACTTGGACATCTGCTGAAACTGGAGGGCTTGAATGGTTTAAATCTGCTTCCATGGATACGGTCCCCAGTGAAGCAACCCTCCTTATTGAAGGGACAAGGCACAGCTTCGGCTTAGCCCTGAGTGGCCGGTTTCAGTTCGCTCCTAGCCCATGGAATTATCCAAGCAGACCATTCATGTCCTTCTGTGGGAACCAGGAATCACCACACCCGCTTGCTACTACAAAGCCTGTCTCCCACAGCCCCTGCTTGTTCGCTCTGTTCCTGAGTGCAGCCCCTAGCGTGTCCCCATGTGGCTGCGGTGTCCTCCCCAGGGTTGTGGGCATAAGCGATTAATAAACTGCTGTTGATTTCCTCTCTCTGGTGCTGGGTGTCATGTGTTTGGCCTTCCTCAGAAACCTGGGGCAGGAAACTCTCCTTCACCAGTGGAGTGAAAGGGAGATGATTAAAACACCCGGTTGCTCACAGGGATAGGGGAGTGTTCCCTGGGGCTTCCTGAGGAGGTTCAGAGCCAGGAGCCGGGCTGCAGGGTCAGCACCTTCAGATCCTTGGGGAAGCCCAAGCAGCCACATTCTCCCATGTAACTGTCATGCCACTGAGTGTTGGGCAGTGTAGTGTGCTATGGCCGGCTCTTCCTCTTTTGGCTTAAATCAAAACTGAAGTTCAAGTTGTGGCTGAAGCCTGATGCCTCTTGGTTTCCGAGATGGCTTCTGCTCTCCTGTCACTACCTGAGGCCCCTCTCCATATTCCTCACCTCCTTCAGAACTTTCCTCAAATGGTTCCATCTCAGGGAGGCCGTCTCTGGATGCCCTCGTCTCACCTCTGCTGCCCACTGCTTCCCATCCAATCTCTGCTTTATTGTTCTCTTCAGCGTGCACCGCCATCTGTCACACTACACACGTTACCTAGTGCTATGGTTTGAAGCTGTGTGTACTCCATAAAAATACATGTTCTTAAATCTAATCCATTTTTGAGGGTTTGGACCCACTGTAAGTAGGACCTTTTGATGACGTTACTTCAATTAAGGTCCTCCTCTTTCAGGATGGGTCTTAATCCTATTAGTGGAGTCCTTTTTTAAATGGAATGAATACAGACAGAGGGGGAAAAAGAACCACAAAAGCAAGAAGCTGAAAGCAATAAAACTTGGAAGAGAAGGGAGAGACCAGCAGACACCACCATATCCCTTGCCATGTGGCTGAGGAGCCAAGGATTGCAGGCAGCCAGTGTTTGGGAAGAAACACCCCCTTCTTGATGCCTTGATTTGGACATCTTCTTGGCCTCAAAACTGAGTGAATAATTCTCATAGTTTAAGCCAACCCATTTCATGGTATTTTCTGGGGCAGCCAAGGAAACCAAAATACCTAGTAGTTTTGTTTTTCCATCTGTCTCCTTCCACTAGATTTTAATCTGCATGAGGGCAGAGATTTTGTCCATTTTGTGTCCATTGCTGGGTTCCTAAGGCTTAGCGTGGTGTCTGTAATACAATCCGTGCTCAGTATTTGTTGCATGGATGCGTGAATGAATGAACATACGCATGCTTGTTGTGGGTTCTGCCCTCTGTGGTCAACCCCTTTCCTCGCTGTACTCAGGAACCCCATCAATCTCAGTCCTGCACCTAAGCACTGGTCCCCTGATCCAAGGGTCTCAGGGCTGTGGAAAGCAGACTGCTTCACATAAGAGCAGGTGTCTCCTGATTCAGTGACAGTCATCTCAGGTGGACAATGCCCGCCCGTGGCCAGCTGGCTGGTGTTCCATGCCCTTGGGGTGAGGGGGGGTATGTTTAATGAAAAGAACTGAAAATTCCCTTAACATTTTGGTCAGCAATTCAGCCTGCTTCTCCAGCACATTCTCACACAGAGAAAAATGAGAGTGGGTATTGCCCTGTCTTTTTCTCCTAATTTACCTGTATATTATCTTTAGGAGGGGATAAGTTTATGGGATGAAGAAGAATGAAGAAAACGAAGGCAAAGGGAGGTTAATCAAAGGCTGGATAGTCAAATTTGGAGTGATCCACTGCAAAAGGGACACTGTTTGCCTCTTCATCCAGGGCCACGGTGGCTTGGGCTGGTACAAAACAGCAATGCTGAGTTAATTCATTGTGCCTCCTTTGCACTGTGGTGACTGACATGCTATTTTTGTTTGCTACAGTTTTAGCAATCATCTGTAGGGGAGCTCTTAATTAGCTACAGTTTCCAGAAATCTCAGAAGTAAGAAAACCTGTTAGAAGGTTGGCTGTAAGTACAGAGCACATCTCCTAATTGCGGGTGATGACCATCGGCTTGCCTCTCTCGAGCCCTGCAGAGGAGTGTGCGATCTGGGTGCTGTGGCAGGTTATTTTTCAGATGCCTGAAGCAAGGCTGATTGGGAGCATCTTCATCTCTGTAATCTGCCACCAAAATCACTTATTCAGTGCACCTTAGGACATGAAAAGAAAGTTATATGGTCCTTGCCTTCTGGAGCTGTTATAAAGACAAACCATCAAGACAGACTTCCAGGAAACCAAAGTCTCAATGTTGGATCATTATATGCATGTATGGGAATGCCAAGTGCCAGTCATCATTAGCACTAGAAAATATTAATTTATTAATTCATGGAGTCTAAGCAGATTATCAGTATTTGTGAGTCAGATATTCACAAAGCAGCCAGTTCCTTTTTATAGCACTCTTTACTAGCACAGTGATAGATAGATGCACATATATATGGTAGATATACAGCTACATCTATTGCTGTAGATTCGGTAGCTCATAGCCTACTAGGGAGACCACACTAACACACAGAGCAAACAACTAATAAATAAAATGTGTGCTGACTGTAAATAAATCAGGAGTATAATGGGAGATGAAGGTAGGCAGAGGTTATAAGAATAACTATTTTTCAATTATTACTTTCAATAAACATTTACTGAATGCCTCTTGTGTGTCAGAAACTTTGCTTGGAGCTAGAGATACAACGGTGAGGAAGGCATGGCTGCCCCTGGCTTTAAGGATGTGCCTGTCTCAAGGGCTGAGTGGAGGGCAGGTGGCACTCGACTCACGGAGCTATTACACACTGTTGTTTCAGTTTGCTAATGCTGCTGGAATGCAATGTATGAGAAAGGGTTGGCTTTTTCAGTGGGGTTTTCATAGAGTTACAAGTTTACAGTTCTCCGGCCATGAGAATGTCCATAACAAGGCATCCAGAGGAACATACTTTCTCTGAAGAAAGGCTGCTGGCATTTGGGGTTCCTCTGTGACATGGGAAGGCACAAGCCTGGAGCCTGCTGGTTCTTCTCTCCTAGACTTAGCTTTCAGCTCCTAGTTTCAGTGGCTTTCTCTCTCAGCTCCTGTGGGCCCTTCTTCTGCATCTCCAGGTCATTTCTTTCTGTGATCTCTCCAAACTACTGCATATTTTATCCTCATAAAGGGCTTCAGTAAAGGATTAAGACCTATCCTGAATTGCTGTTCTAGTTTGCTAATGCTGCTGGAATGCAAAACACCAGAGATGGATTGGCTTTTATAAAAGGGGGTTTATTTGGTTGCACAGTTACAGTCTTAAGGCCATAAAGTGTCTAAAGTAAGTCATCAACAATTGGGAACCTTCAGTGCAAGATGGTCAATGGTGTCCAGAAAACCTCTGTTAGCTGGGAAGGCACGCGGCTGGCGTCTGCTCCAAGTTCTGTTTCAAAATGGCTTTCCCCCAGGACGCTCCTCTCTAGGCTGCAGTTCCTCAAAAACATCACTCTTATTTAGCTTCTCTGGAGCAAGAGTCTGCTTCAATGGCTGTCTTCAAACTATCTTTCATCTGCAGCTCCAGTGCTTTATTCAAAGTGTCCCTCTTGGCTGTAGCTCCTCCTCACAAGTTCACTCTTGGCTGCACTGAGTTCCCTCTGCCCATCACTTCATTTATAAGGCTCCAATGATCAAGGCCCACCCTGAATGGGCGGGGCCAGGCCTCCATGGAAATATCTCATCAGAGTTATCACCTACAGTTGGATGGGGCTTATTTTCATGCAAACATCCTAAACCAAATGTTCCAACTTGATCCCCACTAATATGTCTGCCCCACAAGATTGCATCAAAGAATATGGCTTTTTCTGGGGGACATAATACATTCAAACCAGCACAATAGGCTACTTGCATAGTAATTTGGTTGTAGGGCAGTGGGGGAGAAGAAATGGGGACAGGGAAACTGTAATTTTAGCTTGTAATCTGAAATTATTGGAAAAATAAATCCAGAATTTTGTTTCTTCTCATTTTTTTGCAAAGAACCCTTATCATTTTGATACTCTATATGCATGCGCTTCTGCACATGTCTCTATATGTGTATTTTGCATTTAGTAAAATTACTTTCCTTAACCACCAAGGGAAAAATGTGTGAAGATTTCAATCACTAATCTTAGCTATAATGCTTTTTTTAAACTAAGAAATGCTTTTAGTGATATAAAATTTACATAGTAAAATGCATGGGTCTTAGTTGTTAGCTCTGTCAGTTATGACCATTGCACCCCCCTGTGTAAAATCTTGTCCCTCATGCCCCTTCCCAGACAAAATACTACCTTGAGTCAACAATGATCAGATTTCTATCACTGTAGACAAGTTTTTTCTATTCTGTGAGCAATTGATTCTACATCAATTGATTATACATTTTGGATGGTTGTATGGTATGTGAATATAACGCAATAAAATTGCACTTAAAATGCACTTAAAAATGACCACTAAGCATGAAAAAGTGCTCAATACCCTATATATATATATTATATATATATAATTCTTACAGTATGTAGGATTTGGGGTCTGGCTCCTTTCACCCAGCATGATGTATTTGAGTTTTATCCCAGTTGTTGCATGTATTGATAGCCTGTTCCTTTTTAATGACAGATAGTATTCCATTGAATGAATGTTCTTCAGTTTGTTGATACGCTCTTATGGTAACAGAAACCTGGGCTGTTTCCAGTTTGTGGTTTTTATGGTTAAAACTGCTATGAACATTCTTATACAAGTCTTTCCGTGGATGTAGGCTTTTATTGCTCATGGATAAATACCTAAGAATGAACTTTCTGGGTCACAAAGACATTTAATATTTAAGAAGCTTCCAAATAGATTTCCCAAGTGATTATACTTTTTTACTTCCACCAGCAGTGTGTGAGAGTTCTGATTATTCCAAATCTTCACCAACACTTGATGTGTGCAGTATTTTAATTTTTATCCATATGATTGGGTATGAAATTAGGGTTTTAATTTACATTTATGTCTGTGATGATTAATGGTATTGAGCACTTTTTCATGCTTAGTGGTCACTTTTTAAATGCAATTTTATTGAGTTATATTCACATACTATACAATCATCCAAAGTGTATAATCAATTGCTCATGGTATCACCATATAGTTGTGCATTCATCACCATAATCAATTTTTGAATATTTTCATTACTCCAAAAAATAAAAATAAAAATAAAAGTAAAAGTAAAAAAGAACACCCAAAACACCCCACCCCCCGCCACCATTTCAAAACCTGGAGCCCCACGCTCCTGCGCTCGAGCTCGGGACCCCCAATCCTGCACTGTTCCCAGAAGGAGCCCGGGCACGAACCGGGGAAGAGCGGCTGCCCCTCCCGATAAGCCGGTCTCCCTCACGCCAAACAGCGGGAGGTCGGGAAGTGCAGGGGGGACCGCTGGGGCCGGCCTCGCCCCCTTTGCGCGCGCGCCCCTCCTCCGCGCGTGCTTTGCGCGAGTCCTTCCTTCGCTCACGCGTTCCAACGGCGAGTCACAATCGGCACCCCCGACAGTGTGCGCTTGGCTTCGGACCCGTTCGGCAGTTGAGGGAAATCTCTCTCAGCTACAGACGGGATCGGAAGGACGCGCCCGTGCAGAACCGCCTCTGATGGGCAATTGCCCGAGCCGGCTTCGCCCTCGGCCACCAGCCCCGGATCCGCGGGGCGCGGACCTGCCGCGGAAACCCGACGGCCACTGGCCCGCCCGCGCTGCCGGCGGAGCTCCCCAGGCTTGCCAGGATCATGGCACTGCCCCTGCCGACGAAGCAGCTTGCAGGCTGCCCAACGAGCGTCCTGTGGGGTCAGCCTGCCACCACCGCTGCTGGGGGTTTGTTCAGCGGCGGCGACACCCGTTTCGACTGTGCCGGGGTTTATTTATGGGGCTCTTTTCCCGGGCGGCCAGGAGTGGCTACCTGAAGCCAGCAGTGCCTGCGGGCCTCTCCAAGATATTCCGCACCTCACTTATGCGGAAGGCAGGCCCTGCAAAGGCGAAATCGATGGTCCGTTTGGCGCTGAAACGGACAGTTGTCTATTTGTTGTCTGCACCGGCAACTCACCTCCCACACTGCGGTGTGAGACAGACCCTAATAAGGGCCCTGGACGACGGCAACACGAGTAGAGGCACGGAAGAGGAAGACCTGACGGCCCTCGGGAAGCACAGAAAAGGCGCAGGAGAGGAAGAGGGAGACCAGCGAGAGCCGGAGGATGGCGGCAATGGGAGGAGGGGCCCCGATGGCAGCGGGAGCGTGCAATCTGCGGTTAAGTCCCTGCACGGCAACGGGGTCCTCTCCTCCTTTGTGCTCAGGCCAGGGCCTCTGAAGAGACACCTATGTTCCCAAAGATCCAAAGTCAACGTGATTAAGACACCCCAGGCTTCATTCATGAGGACATGCCCCAAGAGAAACCCCATCACGAGCTCATACAGCTCCACCACGCAAGATTTCTTCCCACCTCAGAAGCACAGGCGTCTAGGTTTATCCGACTGCCAAGCGCCAGCAAAGAAGGTGAGCGAGGAAGACCGCACACCCAGCTCTGCCGCCTCCGTGGGATCAGCAACAAATAGGAAGATCCAGGATGAAAAGGTTTCACGCGCACCCTCCGGGCAGAAACAAGGCTTGAGGGATCCTGCACCCACCTCTGGCAGCGCTGCACCCCGGACACGGAGACGCAAGGTTCCTCTGCTGCGGCCCTGTAGGTGGAGGGGGGGTCCGCTGACCCTGCCGGAGCCTCCCGTGCTACCCTTCATCGCCACCAGTGAAGACCTGGACCCCGAGAAGCAAGCCGCGATTCAGTGGCTCAACAAGGTCTTGAGCGGTAAGCTTGAGGACCTGCAGCCTGGCGGCTCTGCCACCCGGCCCCGCTGCAGGGCCTCTCTCCTCCGGCTCTCCCTCCCTGGCGTTAGGTCATCCTGGAAGAACTTGAAGAAGACGCAGAACCCCCCACGCCCAGTGGGCCTTCTCATGACCTGCTAGTGGCCACCGCATGGGCGGAGGGGCCTGGTCCTCCCTAATCTTCCCTTTGCTTGGTTCACTTTGTATGTTATTCCTCGAGTGACGAGGTCCCTAGTCAGTGGAGTTTCTCCCTTCCAGCACTGAGTCCTTTTATCATTTTCTTTTGAATAATTTCCAAAGCATTTAGCTGTACTTAGAGGAGCAGAGCAGGGAAAGGGGCGTCTACCCCATTTTGTTGTGGACCTGGTGGTCTGTCTTTGCTTTCTACGGAGAGCATTTGCTGACCACCTCACTCTACCAGGCAGGAAGTCCCATGCATAAATCAGTTTCATTATACATTTTCCAAGAAAAGTTAATTATTCCCTATTCATAACCTCCTCACAAGTCCCAGCACCGCCCACATACTCATTGACTATTTTTGTGAATTTTTTTGCTATTTAGACATTTGTGCTTTAAAATGGGTCAAGAAGTTAATTATATTATATGCTTTAATTATAGCCTTCTGTAACAATTTTTCTTACATTCCTAGTCTATTCTCTAGACCTGCATGTATTTTTGCTGAAATAAGCCTTCAATAGTACTTTTAGTGAGGCTGTATGGGTGTAAATTCTCTAAATCAGTATCTTCAATCAGTTTATTTAACCTTCACTTTCAAAGTACAACATGGATAGGTATGAAGTTTCTAGGTTGATAGACACATTGTCTTACTACCTTGATAGGAGTACATTGTCATCTGAAGACATTATGGGTTTTGAGTCTGTTGGGCAAGTCCCTTTCAGTGATTAAGATTTTGTGTTCTGGTGTCAAAAGTCAATCAGTCGTTCAAGTGTCAACTCTTGTACACATCGGTTTGTCTTGGGTAAGTTACTTAAACAGCTGATCCTCTGTTTACTTGTAGATAAAATGGGGTAAGAGTTATGGAATGCTACTATGTCAAGCACATAACGTTAAGTGCTGTGAATTTATTATCCCCTTTATTCCTCTCTACATAGTCACCATTGTCTTCTCTCTTTTACAGATGACGAAGCTAAGACCCAGAGCAATTAAAAAACTTGACGCTGGTCACATGACCCAGCCACACAAAAGCTGACCCCTCCCCCCCACACACCTAGCCTGTACTTTTTAAATACCCGCATTCCCACATCCCAGTTAGGATTATTTTGATAGTTAAATAAAATAATTACCTCAAGTGCTGGCTGTAATGTCTGATTTATGTTACGTGTTCAGTGCATGTTACCTTCTTCTGTGACTACTTCCTCCTCTGCTGGCCACATCTGTGGCCCACACAACCTCTTTGAAAGTGCTCTCACTTCCCTTGTCCATCCTGAGGATGCTCGCGTCAGCCGACTGCTGTCTGGGATCCTCCTAAATCCTCCACCCCACAAGGCACCACGGCGGCACTGGGCTCCAGCAAAGCCTGGGGCAGGCGCTGCTCCCTCCTTGCTGAGCTGCTCTCTGTGTCGTGCCATGGAAGCATCTAGATTTGTTTCCTCCCAAGGCTCCTCTTTAATATCAACTTCTGACCTCCCTCTCTAGTTCGGTTTTCAAAACAGGAGTGCGGGGCAATTAGAGGACATATGCTTTCCCGCTGCCCTTCATATCCTTTTCCCCTTTGCCTGTATCTTCCCCAGATGTCACCTCTCTTCCCATCCCACCGTCCCACTTCCAGCCACCCATTTGCTCACTTCTACTCCTCTCCTCCACTGCTAGCTTTGTAGAATCTAGTTTAGTTTCTTGCTCTAGGATATTGAGAGCCATGGGACAGAGCTGAAACCACTCAAGCAAAAGAGAGGTCGGAGACCGAGATGGGAGGTGAGTCCTGACAGAGTGGGCATAGATTGTTAGCGTGTGTGAGGCCGCATGCACCAGCCACACGGAGACAGAGGGCCCTGGGAGGACCCTGCAGACGAGACTGTTCTAGATTGGGACAGAGGCAGATCTGGTGAGGGGGGAACCAGCGTTAGGTGGTGTGGAAAAGGGTCCCTCCCTGAACCACCCACAGGGTCCGCTTCATGGCTTTAGAGAAGGGGAGTCCTGGAGAAGCCCCTCAAGGGCTCGAGCCACTGAGTGTCGGAAGCAGATACTGGAAAGGCAAAATCTGGCCCCGACTGCTTGGGGTGGAGCCTGGCATTTGTTTCCTACAGCGGATACTGGGCGGGGTGAGGACAGCGCCGGGGGAGTCTGGAGAGTGGGCACCACCGGGACTCCCCTCCTTCCCCCAGTGCTTGGATAGACGCCCGCAGGCCAGCCCCCCTCAGGGACTCGGTGTGTGACCCACGGCTCCGGGGACACAAGCAGCAGTCCCCCAGGCTCGGGCAGGGACAGCGTGCAGCACCCTGCGCTTCCTGGGTGAGGCAGATGCCGGCATTGGGTGGGGCCCCGGCCGCTTGCTGCCCCGTTCCAGGGGCCTCGGATCTGTTGTCCGAGATGCTGCCCTTTGTATCGCGGTGCATTTCGTCTGTGGGGCTGTGAGGTTAGGATTCTGTGGCAGCTCAGGCCCTTCCCTGAAGGACACGGATATCATTTGCATTCGTTATCTTGTAAATCAAGAGGCGCACGACAGGTGACTGTGTATCAGATGAGCCAGGTAGGACAGGGCCTCCCATGGAGAGGTGGGGACATAAATGACTAGGAGGCCACGTGTTCCTCTCAGGTGCATCCCGGAGCCCCTCCCGAGGGCCGCACCCGCAGGGCGCCAGAAAGGAGGCAGCCTCGGAGGGGGTGGCCCCGACCCCCAAACTAAACTTCTGTCCCTGCGGGCGGCTGCAGGAGGGGGCCCCGGGCCGCCGAGCCCGAACGCGGATTGGAAGGGAAGGGGCCGCGGCTCCGCAGACGGATGCCCGCAGGGGGTCCGATCCGCGGCGCCCCCCGCACGGGCCCGACCGACCAGGCAGGGAGGCTGCGGACAGGGGCTGCTTCTCTCAGCGAGTCGCCCTTCAAGTTAAAGATGGGAGCAAACCTGCCTTATCCGGGGTGGGAAATCCGAGAGCGAAGGGGCAGAATTTGGTAAGAAAAAAAGGGAGGGGCAGAACGGACCGAAGCTGGAAGGAAACCACAAGGAGCGTAGAAGGGGTGCAGAGGGAGCGGGGGTGGCAGGCGAGAGGAATCCGGGGGCTGCAGAGGGAGCCCGAGGAGCTGGCGGGCGCGATCCCGGGCCTGACAGGGAGGAGGTTGGGGATCGCGGGCTTCAAGTTCCGTCCCCGCCCCTGCGCCCCCAAATCAGGAGCGCTAAACCTGTAGTTGCCGAACGTCTCCCCGAGGACTCCGCAGAGGCCGACGTGCTCCGGGAGAAAGGCTGGGAGAGGAAGAGGGGCGTCGCCGGGATCGCGACCCCGTTTCCAAAGGCTCTGAGGCCGCATCACACACCGATTTAAGAGCATCTTGACAATGGAGAAAAGAGATTTTTTTTTTTTTAAGGAAGAAAATGGGGAGGCGACGAGACAGCAGGACAAAACGAGCAGTAAAGAGCCAGAGAGAGTGAGGCGCGTCGACGGGACCGCAGAAAGAAAGCGCCTTGGAGAGGCGGCTGCGCCCTGCCGGGAGTGATGTCTGGGGCGTGGGGAGGCGAAAAAGAGACGCCCAGGGCTGCAGTGAGTGCGGTCTCCGGCCGGGTGGGCATTACGTGCTTACAGCCTTCAGGAGGGGCCAGCATGGGGTTCCAGGAGGTTTGAACACAGCCCGGGGGAAGAGGGGGCGCGGGGAAGCAGCGCTGAAGGAGCATCTCCTGCTAGTCGGGGAGGAGAGCACGGACCCTGGAAGCGCACAGACCTCTGCCCTTTTCTTGCTCACTCTTTCCTCCTTTATTCTCTGCTGGGATGTCCTCACTCCCATGTGCTTTCCCTGAGTGAAGTTTACTCCTCTTTCAGGATCAATAAAAGCTATATCTTAACGAAAATTACATTTTGAGAGAAATCCATGTAGAATGCAATAATCATGTAGACGAAAACATTCATGAAAGAGAAATGCATATGAAAAGAATAAGATGAATATTACAATTCTCTTCTAAATGTGCTGTCATGATCAAGGAAAAACCTAAATAATTAAAAATTGTTATAAAAGTAAAGACACAAACATAGGTTTATATGTCCTAATAATAAGCTGAGTGAGAAACAGTAGCAAACATCAGAAAATAATAAGGAAAATAAAAAGCAAAGA
>PVKY010009412.1:0-13324 GCA_004027775.1 Bradypus variegatus
ATAAAGCAGTATAATCTTTGGTTGGGAAAAAGATGATGAGCAGGCAATTAGAGATTTGTGGAAGACCTCTGACATTGTGTGGCATCATAAGCAGCCCTGCAGCCTGGGAGTACTGAGCACCCAGAGTCTCATGGAAGAGGCCATAACTGGAGGCAAGCTATGGTGGCTTTAGAGAATGCTAAGAGAACAGGAGAGCCATGGAAACACATTTCTATAAGGAACATGCTACAGAGAACCCATACCATGCAGATTCAGTTATTGGGCCCTATTCCAGAACCTAAACTCTAGTGGGAAGTGCTGTGGCTGGGCAATGCTAGTTCACTATTTCCCAGTGTTAGAGGTTTTTAAACGTCAATTGGGTATGACAAAATGTACGAACAAGAATGTTCTTTTAACCTTATTTATAGAGTGAAAAACCAGAAATAAACAAAAAATTGAACAATAAAGGATTAGTTACAAAAAGTGTGATAAACTCATACATGGAACACTAGAAAAATCAGGATGTAAATATGTTTTTATTGATATGGAAAAATGTTCACAGTATATTGCTAAGGAAAAAAGCAGGTATAGTATGATCTAACTGCTAACCATACATATCCCTGGTGGTGAAATTACAGCTGTTAATTTTTTTCTTTTGCTTATGTGTATTTTCTGATTTTAAAAAATGAATGTGTTTGTATAAAAATTTGAGGCCAAAATGAATTAATCAGGGTGGGTTGGCCTTGATGGCATTTAACCCTCCTCTGATGCTGGGACTCCATGAAACTAATTATTTAAAACTGTTGATGACCTATGTCCTGGCTCCTTCTCCCTCTGATCTACCCCTTACACACACACACAGACACACACACACACACACACATGCACAGAGCTACCCTGAGGCTCTGTTTCGTCCCCTGGTTATATGTCTCCTGCATCAGCCAGAGGCCTGTTCGCAGGACATGGAGTCAGATTGTCAAATCCCACAATAGCAGTGGGGATTGGATGGGTGGCAGCACCGAGGCAGTACATTCAAAATAATAGCATGGCTGAAATAACACCCGCACTCCCCAAATAACAAACAGGATGGAGCCCTGCCTTGCTCAGGTGAACTCCGCAGTTTGTTTTCTTTTGTTGTATTTCCTCTTTCACAAAACAAGGACTTGCTCCTGGGTCTTGCAGGTCCAGTGATACTGTTATTTTGACAGTTGTTCGATGACATTGCAGAGGATGAAAGGGCACTTGTTAGTTCCACATCTAAACACACCGCCCACTCCAGGCAGTGTAAGTACTATTATCCTGAGTTGACAGATGAGATTTATAGATATGTATGTAGAGGACATGCTGCAAATTAACAAGGAGAAGTTAGAGAGTTATAATGAAGAAAATAACCAATGTGATCCACTTTGTCTAGAAAATAGACCAGGAATTGTACTTAAAATGAATTTGTTGTTATGCACTTATCAAAATTGAAAGAACTATATCACCCAATGAGTAAACCCTAAATGAAAATTACTGACTTTAGTTCATAATATATTAGTATTGGTTCATCATTTATAACAAATGTAGCACACTATTATTTATTTATTAATAATAGGGAAAATTATGTGGCGGAGGTGGGGGAGCGGGTTGGGAAGAGGGAGTATATGATATGGAAACACTCCATACTTTCTGCACAGTTTTTCTGTAAGCCTATAACAATTACAAAAAATCGTCTATTTTTAAAAATATATAGACTTACCTGAGATTTTCTTTAATTTAGTTTTTTTTAACCAAGGTAAAACTTGATATAATGCAAAATCTTATCATTGTTCAAAAATAAAATAACATTAATTATAACTAAAAATAAAATGAATGCATGAAAGGCCGAAGTTCTCAAATATCAAGTGGAGTTTAAGGTCAGATCTCAAACTCTAATCTTCATACCTCACAGGAGTGTTGAGAATTTAGATCTAAAAAGATAAAAGACCCAAAAGCCCTTTATCCCTTTGTGAGGGGCTGCTATTGTTGGTACAAGTAATAAGAAAGTGTTTAGTTATTCTCTGATTTCCTAAGAACACTAATTTTCACCAAAGATCTGTTCTTTCCTGCTGGGTTAATATATACAAAACCCATGTTAGGAAGCATCATTGTTTTTACTTGTTGAAAAAAAAATGATCCCAACATCTAGAATCCCACATAAACATGTGGAAATACAAGGACAAATGTCTTCATTCAGCTAGTCAGGTTGGTACTTGCTCAGATTAAAATTGCCTCTCAAGGGATAACTCAATTCAAAATACCTGCACCAAGCTCCTTCTGAACCAAATAGTAGAACTGAACTCTCTAAAACAATTTTTATAAAAAGAAATATATATGTATGGAGCCTGCATTTGGGCACTTCCATGGGATTTTTCACTGCTGACCTGTGAAAGGGATTTCGGAACCATGTTTTCTCAATAAGAACTCTGGAGCTGAAGGAGGAGGCAGAAAGTTTCAGGGCTGGGATTCTAACCCACATCTTTTGATTCTGAGACGCATGCTCTTTCTACTTTCAATGAGCTGCCTCTCTTTCTCTGCGCCATTGAGCAGCACTACGACACACAACATAGGTTTACTACCAGTTTCCACAGGGGAGCAGCGTGTGGAAAATACCTTGAGCTGAGTAGATCATCTGCTGCCCCATGAGTGACCTCCTGGCTGCCTGACTGATGACTGCAATGAAGTCACAGTTATCCTAATTGCCCATCAGCACATGACCAAGTCATGCAGGAAAGGTGTTTCCTCCCAAACACTGAGCTTTTGGACCATTGTTTACAACGGAAATAGTGTGAGGGGCTGACCCAGGATAAAACAGCAGGCCACGTAATCTAAAGTCACGTTTGATTAACAGGAAGATGGGCAGGTTGCTGACACATAGGGGTGGATTTGCTCCTGTCATTTTTGTTCAGGTTCCATTTGAGTTGAAAACATGTACACAGTGAACTGAGACCCATGCTTGGATACTTTGTGAGAATTAAAAAAAGGAAGTGCTCCCCCAAAACCAACTGCTAGAAGATATCTGAGAAGTAGTTTGGAGCAATGGAGAAAGCCCAGGTTCTATAGTCCATGACCCTGTGTAAACACTTACTGTCATGGGTTGAATTGTGTTGCCATAAAAGGTATGTTCACATCCTAACTACTCGTCCCATGAATGTGACCCTATTCAGAAACTGGATCTTTGACAATGTGATCAGTTAAGATGAGGCAAAAACAGATTCGAATGGGCCCTAATCCAATATGACTGTGTTCTTATAAGGAGAGGGAAATTCGGACACTTAGACAGACAGATACAGGGAAGGCAGCACAAAGACAATGGAAAGCGGAAACTGGAGTGATGCAGCCACAAGCCATGGAACCCCAAGGGTTGCCAGCAAACATCAGAAGCTGGAAGAAGTAGGCAAGAACCCTTTCCTACAAGTTTCAGAGGGAACAAGGCCCTACTGACACCTTGACTTTGGACTTCCGCCTCCACAACAGAAAGACCATACATTTCTGTTGTTTCAGGCCACCCAGCTTGTAGTACTTTGTTACCACAGCTCTAAAAACTAATATATTCACTAGTAAGATCTATAGCAAATTAGTCAACCTTTTTGAGCCCTAATTTCTTCATGGGTTAACATGTTTCTATAAATCTCACAGCCATGCCCTGACGGAGCCAGGACTCAAACTCAGGTCCCACCAGGGAAGCCAGTTGCACAGGAGCAACTGGAGATGCAAGCCTGCACAGCAAAGAGCCAGACCTTACAATGAGGGATACATCAACCGGGGGGTGGTGGAGGATATACCAGAGAAGTTGTTTTAGAAAAAGGAACTGTGGGTGGGAAGGTGGATATCCAAATGAGGAATGCCAAACCAAAATTACTTTAAGATCCAGAGCCCAGAGGTGTTTGGTGAGGGCATTTGACGTTCTGATGATGCAAGTCTCCAAAGAGACCTGGTTCATGTTTCATAAGGAAAACAAAATCCTGAAAGCTCCCTAAGCACATTTCAATCAAACAAGTTATCTGACCTTCACAAAGCATGTATGCTGAACAGATGCCAGTGGGCCCTGCCTGCAGGAGAATTTAGAATCCAGAGGGAGAAACACACAAACAAGTCCCCAAACAACATCAAGCTATAAACTCAGTAGGGTGGGAAGGCAAAATGTGTGAATGAGTGTTAAGGAAAAAACTTGTCCATCTCAACTTGTCCAAACCCAAGTTGGGTTTCCAGGTCATGGTGTGTTACCACGCTTGCGTTTGTCTCATGGGGCACAGAGATGAGATGATGTCCCCCTTGATCCTCTTTGCTGCTTCTGCATCATTTTCCCCCCTACTCCCTAGTCCCAACTCAAAAAACTCAGCTCCACTGAAGGGCAAGCCATTAGGTCCATCCTCTAATCCTGGCTGTTGGTGCCCTCCCGCATTCACTAAGGAGTTTAGAAGTTGGCTGACTGCCCTTCTCTCACCAATTCTCCTGTCATCTGCCTTGGCAAGTCATCATCCATGTAAACTACCCCTCCATCACTCTAGTCTCTCACTGCCACCCATACTTACACCTTGGGCCTTATTGACCAACACTGCTACACTCTGAGATTTCTCTTCTGAACTTCCCATCCCATTTTGCCAGCTTACATCCTCTGCCATGACCACATCAACACATTTTTGATCCAATTAAGAGCTCCAACCCACTGGGGCCACAAATATTTTACTGCCCATCACCCCTTATTACCCAGGTGAGTTTCCATGATCTATTTCATAATCACTCCCTTGCCCCTTCAACTCCCTTGCCTCTCTCCATCAAACTCATCTGGAAAAAGTCTAGCTCTGGTCTGCAGTGTTGGGTAGGGAACATGCCATAAACTCTCCACATTTGTGAGATGGCTAACGGGAATTAGAACCCTAGACAGATTTTCTCTGAGTGTGTGGCAAGGATTCCCTCCAGCCACTGAGTCTGCTCTTCTTTGCATATATATTGTCACATTCAGGTAAAAGAAATTCAAGCATCATCGGTTTAGACAGATTAGGGGAAGGAGACTGAAAGGAAGATGGAAGGAGAACCACATGAATTCATATAAGAAAAATACATTTCTGGCTTTAAAATGAATAAAGTAATTGGAACTGCTAAAGCTTTGCCGGGCAGACGTCAAACTATTAAATAATAATGAAAAGCTCACTTTCTCATTTGCATTCAGCACATTGCCTGATGATTTGTAAATGGCTGATGCTAAATATCTTCACAGAATTGGTCTCCTACATCAAACATCGATATCACTCTGCATACTCTCAAGATTTAGTTAACGAGTTTCTTTGTAGGTAAAAGGAAGGAAAACATCAAAAGTAAAATTTATGGAAATTTTATCTTCATAAAGTTAACAAATGTTCATCATAGAAAATTTGAAAAATACAGACAAGAATTGCCTGGCACAGAATGAGCACCCAATAATTGTTTTTCTGTATCCATAATTATTCCTAGATACCATTATGATTGCATTCTATTGATAGGTGGCTAAGATCAAATCATTCCCTATTTTTGGACACTTAAATTTTGTTTTATTTTTTAATAATTATTAAAATACACTGCCAAGAATAATTTTGTTTAAAAAATCATTACACACAATTCTGACTTGGTTTTTGTTAGGTCATATTGCAAACAGGGGAATCAAAGAGCCAAAAGATATGGTCAGTTTTAAGGTTTTTGATTTGCAACATCAATTTGCCTTGCAGAAAGTTTGTTCCTGTTGGTGCTGTATACTCCCCATAGTGGAGAGTTCTTAAAGGACAGAAAAACACAGCAAGAGTAGCTTGAAAAGAGTCGGGGGATTTAAGTTCAGACCTGGCCAGCGCTGAGCCCCCACGACACGGTGCATACAGGGCACCCCCCACCCCAGTACAGAGCAGGTGCAAGGGTCCTGTGGATCTAAGACGCACGGAGCTGCTGGGGTGATGCCAGTGCTGAGACACCTTCTACAAGGCCAGCAGGGCTCGGGTTCACGTGGGAGGATCTCCCCGCCAGCGGTTCCCAGACCCACACACATCCAAATCCCCCGCGAGCAGGGTGAAGTGCACACGTGCGCACACACTCTCACTCACACACACCTGCATTCCTAGACCCACCCCTGAAAGTCTGGGATTGGGGCAAGGAATCTGTCTTTATAATTCGGTCTCGCGGCAATTCCGGTACAGAGAAGCCCCTTCCAGAGCTAAATTCTGAAGAGCTATCATGGTTTGACTCCTCGTGACTCTCTCGTGAGAGAATTATAACTGTTTTTTAAATCTGATGGGAAAAGTTCTAGAACTACTTTTTAAGGAAAGGGAGTATTTTGGTGTGTTTTTTTTTAATTTTGATGATCATTTTGTCTTCAAACATACTCTAATTTCAGTTTCCTCCAAAGGATTCTCCAATGTGTCTACATACTTATTTTCATAATCCTGTGGTTTTGTAATCAAAATCATATACTCCCTGGCTCTTTCTTCCTTTAAATGTATGTTAATATATGGGTTAATGAACAGGGGATTTATTTAAACTTCCTTATATAGCTCCCATTGCCCTTCCTGTGTACTTCCATTCTAGCCCTCTGGCCCAGGATACTCAAGTTGGCTTCAGTTTGACACCAGCACCAGATATGAGTGGTTCACACCGAGCTGGCCGCCCTCTCCACTCATTTTCCCATTAGCAATAATCATAGCAACACTAAGAGCTGGACACTGGCTCCCTGATAACAGTCTACACTGCCCTGTATTTCACTGACGTTACTGCATTTATTAATTCCACCAGTATGAATGAACAAAACATCATCTTCCTTAAAAAGAGAAAGGAAACATTACACATGCTGTTCGGGTATACTTTTCAGGCAAATATAAAATGTGACCACCAGAAGGACGCGCTCCGGGGGGCGGAAGAAGCGCTTCCGGTGGCAGCTGACGGCGCTGGGCGGGACCCGGGAGCTGCGCGGGCGGCGGCTCCCGGGAGCGATTTTGACTTGAGTGCCTGTGGGTTTTATCTTCCTTTGTCCATCCTCAGTTTACTGAGTGTCTTCTGTGTTCCAGGCTTTGTAATAACAGGTGCAAAGTGGGGTATGCAGGCTGATGCCACCATCCAAAAATGGAAACTGGTAGAGATTTTCTTCTAATGGTTGTAAGCTCCACCACCCTGAGATACTTACTGCTTAAGAAGCCCAAGACCGAAGTTTATCTTCTGGACTGGAATATGAGCAGTAAATGATTGTCACATGGGGCTTTTAAAGCTGATAAAATGGCCATGAAAATGGCCAACTGAAGGCATCAGTAGGATGATACCTGGACTCTAAAGACAGGCTGCCAGCATCAGGGACATCTCTGTCGCGTGGGAAGACACATGGCCAGCATCTGCTGTTCCTTCTCTCCCGAGTTTCACTGCTTTCAGTTTCTGGCTTCAGTGGCTTCCTCTCTGAGTGTCTGTGGGTTCTCTCTTAGCTTCTCTGGGGTTTTCTCTATGAGCATCTCTTAATTTCATCTCTTAGCTTCTCTATGTGTTATATCCTCTTATAAAGGACTCCAATAAGAGGATTAAGACCCACCTTGAATGGGGTGGTTCACATCTCAATTGAAATAACCTAATCAAAAGTTCCCACCCACAGTAAGTCCGTACCCACAGGAATGGATTAAAAGAACATGGCCTTTTCTGGTGTACTTAACAGCTTCCAACTACCACAATTGCTAACCTGTTTTCTGTGAAGTATTGGAAGGTTCTCCTCCCCACCATGCCCCAGTTTCTTGGCAATGAGCTAAAAGCTTGAGATGAAGCTTATCTTGGAGAAAATTTCTTTTTCTAAGACATTTCCAGTCATCTTCAGGAAGCTGGGGCAGCCAAGCTCCATCCTCCCCTCCCTCTCCCCGAATTGCCTGCAAAACTGGCTTTTTGAAGATGATCCTACCTCAGTGTAACACTTTAGAATTCATAAAGGTTAGTATAGCCCTGGTTTATACCTCAGCTTGCTAATCCTACTAACTTAGTGAGCCACTCTCATCTCCCATTTTATAGATGAGAAAATTGAGGCTCAGAAATGCAAAGTGCCTTGCCCAGAGTTACATGTCTAGAAAGGAAGTGACAGAATCAGGACTCCAAATTGTCTTCATTCAAGTCCAGTTCTCTATCCATAGGTTGTCAGGATAGGGACTCAGGAGAATGGGCCACAGGCAGCCTCCCCGGACAGAAACCAGCCAGAAAGAACAGGTCAAACCAAAACAAATAGCCACAGAGTCTTCTGAATATTTATATTGCCCCTATATGAGGATAAGAATTGTCCCTTAACTGGTAGGTCTTTCTTTCTTTCTCTTCCTTTCCTTCCTTCCTTCCTTCCTTCCTTCCTTCGTTGGGGGAGTGCAACATATTAATTACATCAAGATGTTGTGTTACCATCACCACCATTCATTACCAAAATTTTTCCATCACCCTAAACAAACTCTGTACCTAATAAGTAGTAACTACCCATTCCTCCTCCAGCCCCTGTTAACCTATACTCTTACTTTCTGTCTCTCTGAATTTGAATGTTTTAGTTTTCATATAAGTGATATCATACAATATATGTTCTTTTGTGTCTGACTTATTTGATTCAACATGATGGTTTCAAGGTTCATCCATGCAGTAGCATGTATCAGAACTCCATTCTTTTTCATGGCTGAATAATATTCCATTGCATGGATATGCCACATATAGTTTATCCATTCATCTCTTGATGGACTCTTGGGTTGCTTCCACCATTTGGCTATTGTAAACAATGCCTCCGTGAACATTGGTGTACAACTATGTCTCCGAGTCCCTGTTTTTCATTTTTTTGGGTATATATACCTGGAAGTTGAATTGCCAAGTCATATAGTAATTCTGTGTTTAACTTTTTAGAATCTGACAAATTGTTTTCCACAGCAGCTACACCATTTTACATTCCCACCAGCAATGTAGGAGGGTTCCTGTCCTACTACCACTTATTCATTTCCATTTTTAAGCAAATTATATATATATATATATTTAATATATAATATAATTACTTTTATTTGTAAACACTCTATACCCACCAAGCAAAACTTCTCCTCCACCTGCTTCTCCCATTCCCTGGTAACCTCTAATTTATTTTCTGTCTCTGAAAATTTTCTATTTCTAGATATCTTTTATAAGTAACATTATGTAATATTTGTCTTTATGTGCCTTGCTTATTTCACTAAGCATAACGTTTTCAAGGGTCTTCCATATTGCAGCATGTTCCAGAATTTCATTCCCTTTTATGGCTGAAAATATTCCATCGTGTGTATGTATGTACCACATTTTGTGTATCTATTCACTTATTGATGGTCACTGGGTTATGCCCACCTTTTGGCTATTGTGAATAATGCTGCTATAAACACTGGTGTGCAAGTAAAAAAAAAATGTTATCACCAGTCCAAAGAGGACTTGAGAAGCTAAGTATATATAGACAATTGAATCCGCTTCTGGGTTAGATACAAAACAAGGCAATGTACAACACTGTATCTTTAGGGCTGTCTTTTCCATTGAACAGGAATTATTTGCCTGTCTCTCAGACAAGAATCTACAATTTATCCTCTGTCCCACAGAGTTATAGAAGAGCCACTCCATACAAAGGCAAGCCCAGCACTGCATCGACAAATATGCAATAAATTTATTTGCCTATTTCCAAGTTTTGGGTAATTTCATGACAGCCTGAAGGGAGTAAAAGTATCACAACTGAGGAATCAGTGACATCAGTCACTGAAAAGGAGAAATCTTTTCTTAGAAATATTGGTACAGCTTTTGGGAACCAACCATCAAAGGAAAAGAGAGAGAGAGAGCAAAAGAGAGAGAAGAAAACAGGATACAAAAGTTTAATCCTTCATCTTTCATGCCTAGACTTTGGAGTCACCAAAAATATGTTATTTGCTTAGAGATTTTATTCAACAGTGTTTATAGTTCTGTTAAAACCCAAGAAATTGGAATTGCATACTAACAATATCTGAATAAATACAGCATTATGCTTGAAAGATTAGAGGAAAGCTAAAGTTACTTATGGCTTGCTCATCCAACAGCTGTGATGACATTTCTGTGGTTAAATCAGATATGTTACATGTTCATTGTTAAGATACTTGTTTATATTACTTCATTTTGGTTTTGAGACATACATTACTATTCAGGTTTCTTTGTTCCTTTTGGAGGGAGGGTAAGTCAATTTTTTGGAAAAAAAGAGTTTTTCATAGGTTTTTCATGTACAAATATTTGGTGCTTCATGATCTCAAAAAGTACCCAAGAAGCATATGAAAGTTTGGGAAATACCAAAAATCCTTCCGACCTGCAAGTGATAGCTTTACATGGAAGTTCAACAGAAAAGGAAATAACTCTATATTTCCCCTGCTATTTGAAGCAAGAAATATTCAGACAGTTTTTAGATGTTTCTAGAACTTTGGTTTTTTTTTCTTTCTTTAGCACTTTAAGCTTTCAATTAATAATGAAGGAAGAAAATACCAGAAGAAACATTTTTCAGGGATGACCAAAGTTATGATGGGTCGGAACAATCAGAAAGGGCCAGCCAAGCACTTGGATGAATATCCCTTAGAAAAATCTACCTCAAAATCTCATGAGGAAAATAAAATCCTTGGGATACTCCCTGTACTCTTTTGTTTGGTGGATCAGAAATACATTAACATTCTTTACAGCAGTATCATGAAATTTCTAATTTTGGTTTTTAGTAGAAATCAGAAATCACAATGCCAAAAACACATGAAAACAAAATCAAATTACAAAAAATAAGTTTCCCAATGTCAGTCAGCATTTCAATTATTCAAAAGTCAGTGTAGGGACTAACTCTTAACCAAAAGATTTCAATGTATGGAGGGACAAAACATGACACCACATCCAGATTCACATAATTAGGTGCTGGTGTCAACCTATCTGGGCTCTCCTGTCCCTTTCATGAATGGTTTCATGTGTGCTGGGGGTGTGGGGAAGATAGGAGGCATTACTAAATCAGTGCCTTCTGCCCCAAGCACTGAAGAGTGACTGAAAAGGGGACTGACCATTGGTGAATGCCCTATGGCCAGACACTTAACCAACGCCATCTTGTTTAACCCTGCCACACCCTATGAGATAAATGTTACCCACTTCCTTTTAACAAAAAGAAGAGACCAAAGCTCAGAGAACTTAAGCAACTTGCCCAGGATCACATAAGACCACAGGCCAGGAACATTAGTAAGGCAAAATTCATTTCTGTTGAAAACGATTCCCCTTTGCAGGCATCCTTAGCCTATCACATCCTGAGCCAAAAACTATCAGCCAGCAGAAAGCAAAAATGTCTTTTTAGTGATCAGTCTTTGAGCTAGCACACATCAGAAAAGGGGTTTGGACTCTGATGTTCTGACTCCAAGAGCAGACTCTTTCTCTTCCTTCAGCAATCTGGGAACAGATCAGAGGATGTCTAAGTACTGTCGATGCTCTCGCACCCCTGCTCCCTACTCAGTCTGAGGTTCAAAGGGGAAGACCTGTTTCTCTGAACACATTCACATTCTGGATGTGCCCACACAGGAAATGCCCAGCTCCCCCACATCTGCAGCGCCCCATTTAAGTCACACTAGACCTCTAAATGCAAAATGATTGATTCCTTGGCTTAAATGCCCACACCAGGATGGAGAGAGCCTGCGATTGGTGTCCATTTGTTTTTCAAAGAGCTGTTCCATTCTGGATATGATGCTAATGGATTGTAATGAGAAAACTCAAAAAACAATTGCTGTTCCCCAGGCTCCAAAGCTCATGTTTTAAACCTTTGTAATTAATCATTCAGCAGGTATATTACCAATGAAACCTGCCAAATTGTAAACAATAGCCTGTCAAAGTCCAGAGCTCTAACAGAAAAGAAAAACAACAATTTATCCAGCTCTCCAAAACCAACACAAAAAGATACAACTAACTATTGGGAAAACTGACAGGTTAAATTTTACTCAAATTTATTTAGACCAAATGGTCTTGAGATGTGGTTAGTTTTGTTGATCTACTATTGCCAGGAGGAAGATTTGTATGCATTAATCTGAAAAACAGTTGCTGTTTTTGGTAGGTTTTTACCAGGGTTTTAAATGATCAATTTTAAATACCTTGACGAATAGTTTAACATGGCTGAACTACTCTGGAATACAATTTGCAAAGAAATCAACCTGACATGCCTCAGGATGCAGTGTCTCAAAATTAGGAGCCACGCTGGAACCACAATGCTGTATTTCAATGAATGGCATGGACAGGTGATTGTTCTTGACCCGCAGCTTTTTCCCAGGATAAACACTTAATCACACTCAAGTCATTCTTATCCATTCAGTGAGCAGCTGTTTGGAGTCAGACTCCATGAACGACCCTGAAAATGCAGAAAAGACCAAGGCACAGCCCCTTCCTCCAAAAAGCGCAAAGCCTACAGGGAGACACAGTCAAATCAACAACTTCAAGACAGTCTGATGGCATAAACCCAGAGAGCCCTGTGGACTCCAAGCTCAGAGCCCTCTTCAAGCCAAACTCAGGGGAGGTTTTCAAGAAACTGTGAAGCTCAAGGTCTTAAAGAATAAGTAGAAGTTTAGTAGGTAGAGAAGGAAGAAGAGAATTACAGATGAAGGGAATGGCCTGTGGAAAGGCACAGAGGGAGGAGAGAGCATTGCATGTTTGAGTGCCTGGTTCTCCTTTCCTAATGGGAGGCTGGATGGTGCTTGAGGGACCAAGATGTTGGAAGTAATGTCCCTGAGATATTTAATATTACTGAAATCAAGGGAGCATGCAAATTCAGATTGCAGAGGACAGACTGAGGGATCCAAACTAAAGGAGACCTGAGAAAGTTATCAGGAAGCAAAGTATGAAGCCATGGAATCTGAGAGTCAGGAGACTGTAAATGGTAACAGGTTGAACAGGCAAGTGCGGGAGGTGCCCAGGAGAATCTTTTATACACTTTCTGCTGCAAGTTATGAGTCAGCTCTAGGTAAAATGTCAGAGCCAGGGAGTTCATAGGAATTGTCATTTAATCTGTGTCTCAGAGTCCAGGCAGAAAACAGAAAACACTCGATGCATTCAAAGAGAGGGAATTTACTACAGGGAATTATTGACACATATGCCTGAGAAGCCAGGCAGGGAGTAGTGAGACAATCTTAGCTTAGCAACAGCAGGAAGAGTCTATTGCTCCTATGGCTGGAGGGAGCCCAGCGACCAGTGTCAGCAGGTGGACACTGCAACCACAGCAGCCCTGTCCAGCAGGGCCTGGAGTCTTGGAAGGGACGTAGTTGCTGCTGGAGAAGCCACCAAAGCAGAGATGAGAGAAGAAATAGCCTGGATTATCCCCTCCTCCTGACCTCCTCCC
>PVKY010009413.1:0-13322 GCA_004027775.1 Bradypus variegatus
GACAGACAATAATTTAAATGTAAAGAGTGCTTGATACAAGAATTTAAATAAACAATTAAGGACATAATAATGTTAATATGAAGTGCAAGAAGTTATTTTGATAAAAGAGACTTTGCATCCTACACTGATTATTCAGAAAAGCACTTCTACAACCTTTTATGAAGAAATAACACCTTAATAATTTAAGGAAACTTTTTTTAACAAAAGCAGCAGGAGACCTTAACGTGAGAAACTTGCAGTACAGTGAGGAATGTTTTATTTTTATGAATTATTACACACATACCCACAACAATGAATATTAATTACTGCTTTGGGAGGTGGTTAAAATATTTGATGCTATTTTGTTTTATAAAAGCACTTTTGTTTAAGTTTTGAGGTTCTGTTGTTAAGCAGTGTTATTACTAGTTTTTACCATTTTTTTTAACTTTGACCACGGAAATAATTGTTTTCAAAAACTTTTTGCAGCTTTCTGTACCTATCTTTCAACTTTGACTACAGAAATAAATTTTTTGCTTTACAACCTTCTGTAACTTTCTGCATTTATTTAAGCTCATTCCACATTGCTGTTTTTCCAGGCTTTATTTTACATTTCTAAACAGTCATTTAGGACAAAGCTTTTTGCCTTTTTCCCTTAATTAGAGAAACATTCTTTATACTTTCTATACAACATGCTATTACCATTAAAATTAAACTTGTTAGAATGATGCTAAATATTCAAAATAAAACATTCTTTATAGAGAGAGGGAGTTAAAGTTCTCATTATCAGATTTCTTAGTAGAGATATTATTTTATGACACTGGTTTGATAATTTGCACTTTTGCTGATTTTTAAATTATATTAGTTACTTTTGATGTTTTCAGCAGTTTTAGGTTTTTGTAAGGACCCTTTTAACTAGGTCTTTTTGACTTCTTAATTTTAAAAACTGATAGGCTAGCACATTTACATTATTATTATTATTTTTGTTTTTTGTTTTTTTACTTTGGAAGTCGTGATATTAAAGCAGAGGTGGAAGTCTACATATTTTTTTTAAACTATAACTTTTCTTTTTTTTTTTTTTAACTTACAGAGTTTTTGTTTTTTTTGAGACAGTTTCCTATAGCTAGCCATATCACACATAAAGGCCAGCTGGCTGCAGCTATAGCTTATTAACAATTTTAATGACACTTTTTAAATTTAGACTGATTATTAAGAATAGTTTTTAAGAAAGATGTAACTAGCACATTTTGAGAGTTTTCCATGGCTGAACAACAGCAAAGGAAATTATAAAGACAAAACGGGAGTAGGAGCTGTTTCAATGTGACTGTTTTTTTCACACAAATGCAAATTATGCAAAATGCACAAAATTTAAAAGGAGAACTAGAAATCTGGGGTTATGGTTAGTGGGGCTCAAACCCACTGAGTTTGCATGCACTACCCCTGGATTAACTTAATTAGCCTTATTACGTAATAGACTAATTGAAACAAAAGAAAGCAAAGTGAACACAATAAACAAAAATTACACACTTACCCAGCACAGGTAAAGTCTTAATTGTAAAGTTACCTTAACTCAGATGGTTTTTGGTGTTTGCAGCGGATGTTTCCACCTGAACTTTCAAGTTCCGCTACTGTAGGAAGAATTTCTGGGTAGCTGATAAGCACAGAGCTGAGGGTCTAGCTCATGAGACATGGATTAGAGCATTTGAAAACATGGCTTTAAATAGTTAGGCTTACCTGATTTTGCATTAAATAGAGAAATAAGTTTTCTTTTTGTTAGGGGAGAGGGAAATTTTTAAGTAAGTGACTTGTGACTTAGAAAATTTTTTATCTTTGGATTTATTTATTTTTCGGTTATGCCAGGCCCACGTTCGGGACTTGTGCTGCACTTTCCTGCCCGGGAGAGGCGGGCTGGAGTGGGAGACGGGGGGAGGGGCGCAGGCGGGGTGAGGTGAGGAGGCCGCCGCAACAGGACTAGAATGGGGGAAGGGGTTAACGGCGAGGGGAGGGGAGCAGAAGGGGTAGAGAGGAGTTACGAGGAGAGTGGTTCACAGGGTTAAAGAAGCAGAGGTTGCTTAAAGGCTTTTCAGGGCTAACTTTTGTAGAGAGGAAAGCAGGAGACTTAGAAGGATTTTTGTGAAGGAGAAGGATTTGGTGGGAGAGGACAGTGTGGCACAAGAACAGCCAGGACCAAACGGTTTAGAAAGCTTAAGATTAAAAGCTACAGACCACTTGTTGTGCCGAATAAAATTATTAAGTTCAGTGAGAATTTGCCCATTGAAAGTGCCATTTTCTGGCTAATGTTTTTGTTGTTCTAAAGGATACTGCAGCCAAATTGTATTGGTTCTAATTCCCCTTTTTATTGTAGTTTAAAAATCTGAGGGGGTAGATTTAGGAGGAAATTTAGTTTGAGCTCTTGAAAAGTGACTGTATATCACCCATGATTATTTAAGAAATTTGACAGGCTTGTGATTTGTTAGGAAACTTTTGCTTGTGAGAGGCTTACAGAGATTGCCCATGAGAGATATTTATGGTTTCCTGCTTCTTTAGAGGCTTACGATTTCCCTGGATGAGGCTGACACGAATTGGGGCTACACTCGTCAGAGGCTTATGGAGATTGCTCGTGGGGAGACCCACGGCGCCCTTGCTCCCGTGAGACCCCCACACAGCTCCCCTGCTCCTTTAGAGGCTTACAGAGGCCACCCAAAGCGATGATCAGGTGAGACTAACAGCCCAGACCCATACGACCCAGTCGCAACAACATAGCAGGCGTCCCCAGTTTGTCATTGGGGGTCAGGAAATGCGTGCAGTCTTTCGCCCAAGGCATCCCCCGGGTTACTTTGCTGCAATGGGGAAAGACACTCATGGAGTGTCAGAGAGTCTTGACTGCGCGCTCAGGTTTCCTAGGCTTATGAAGCTGGGTGCCACGTTAAAGTGGGCTTAGGCGCCACCCTCAGGTGAGCCAGGATGTCCACGGGACATCGAACAAAACTCCCGAGGGGGGATCTGGGCAGAAAGACGTCACTTACCTACCTAGGGCTGAAGTAGTTGTAGATGTTTGAGAGCCATGAGGGTGAGCCAGCATCGCATCAAGGTGGTCTGAGTTGATGGACTCAAGCCGCTGAATGCATGGAAACCTGAACGGCTGTGCAATTCGGGGAACGGAGTTGACTGCACGGCCGCCCCATTGCCCGGAGGGACCAGGAAGCTTAAACCTCAGTCAAACCTCTGTCCCGGGTTTCGGCACCAAAATGTTAGGTCCAGAGCCGTTCAAGAATCCACACAATGCAGTGAGTCATGGTTTAGAGAGTTTAAGGTTTATTAGAGGAAGAAAGCAGAAGAAAGCAGGTGGGAGCCATCAGAAAAGAAAGAAAGGAAAAAATGGCTCCGTTATTCATTCATTTTTATTTTGATTGTAGTTTATTTTTATACAGCTGTTTATACAGGTAAACAGGATTTATAGATTACCATGTATACTTTTTATTCTATGTATGTTTTTAAAGTCATTTATTCTTTTTTGCTAGGTTTGGAAGGATAGGGAGATTTTTAATTTTACCTGAAATAACCTTTTGATAGACATACTATAAACGGCTAATTTTTTACACATCAAGCTTTTTTCAAGGGTTATAAAAACTGTGTAATTAAAGCTTTACATTTTTCCAAAAGGTATACTCTGTTAACTGTGAGTTTGTATTCTGCTTTTTATAATTTTAGCTTTCTGCATATCTAAAAAACCCTATGCCTAGGTTAATAAAAAAGATAGATAAATGATCAGAATTTTAAAAATCTAAAGTGTTAGAGTGCCACATGTGAGAATTATAGCAGATAAATTCTTTAACAGATTGAATAGATTACTGGATCTCCACCCAGCACAGGTTGATAATGATTTAAGTGGGCAAGTGTTTGTGTAATTAGTGTTGTGGTAGAATACAACTTCTGGTAGAATACAGTGTGCCTTTCTTAATGATAGACCCAATTGTGGTGATATTTCCTATGGCAATTTATAGGCAGGCTGGCAATCAGACTTATTAATATTCCATAATCATGAAAAGTAGACACAGAAATGTACAGTCAGTAAATGGAAGGGATGACTTTTAAGCTTTTTCTATAACTAATTGTGGTCTGTGTTTGAATGTGACATTAACCTAGTCTGCTTTAAGAACTTGATTGTAATCTCTTAGTACTACAGATATTTTCAACAGGGAACGATGGGGGCAGTTTTATTTTTGTACTTTTCTTCTTTGAGGCCTCAAAGGTGGTATCTTCATGACATCCAATGTGTGTTTGGAAGGGGGTAGTTTATAGAAGTCTGAACGATTTTTCGTAGCGTAACGAAAAGTGGTACATTAACACTTTATTTCAAGTTTGTTTCTGCTTCACTGAGGAGAGACTTGTAAATAGGATTTGTCAGGCAGATCCCCTCTCCGTGTGTCTCTGCCCTGTAGGCAACGGTGACCCCCATGTACACAGGTGCCAGCTTGTCTGGTCTGGAGCTTGCAGGGTTCTGCTTTGCCGTTGTCAGCCAGGAAAACAGACGCTGACACTCCCGCTTAGTGTTCAGCTGGGTCATGCTCTGGTCCAGCGGGGTGGAAGAGGGCCTTAATACTCTGATGAACTAACAGCCACCTTCATTCTGGGGTGTTTTTCAAAAACAGCTCTGCACTCCGCCCCTCCTGACGTCACCACAGGCCTCGGGGAGCCTTCCTTCTGCACACGGCCGCAGGAGGCTCCGGTGAGAGGTGTTCCTCGGGGGTATAGAAGCGGCATCCTGGAAACTGCAGATGGTGAGCCTCTGCCCTTCCTCTCCTTTCAAAACCATAGTGCGCGGGTTCCCTGGTCAGCTGTTGGGCACATCCTCATTGTACTCGCTGGCACAAACCCAAGCCCGTCACAGGCCTGTGAACCGAAAGGCGTGCGCACAGGGACGCTGCGGGCAGCAGAAAGGTGCGCAGAGAGCGCTGCTAGGGAAGCATTATGTGGGAAAGGCTGCAGGAATACCTGTGGAATGAGCAGGAAAGGAGACTAAGAAGGAGCAAACCTCCGTACTTGGACTGGACATACAGTTTCAGCCGACAGTGGAGGAGGAGCAGGGGGAGCCCTGGGCCATGTCTTCTTTGGTCCCGGTGTGGCAGAGCGAGGCGGCTCTAGCCAGCTGGCGCGCCTGCCCGTGCCTCCCTCTTCACCCTCCACAGCCTCTGAGCTCATGGTTTCTGCTGTGCAGGCTCAGAGATAGCAGAACCCTTGTTTATGCTGTTTTCTCCTAAAAGAGTTTCCAGTGTCTTTTATCAAAATCATGTGAAGTTTTCTTTCCAATGTACTGGATTTAGATTGCAGGAAAAATTCAAGGGCACTCCGATCTAGGACCTTAATTTTTTTTTTTTGGCAATTAGAATAAGCTTTATTTTATTTAAAAAATCACATTTCACCACCACTTAACTTTAGTTTCAAATACTAAAGATAATATATTTCCAATACTTTGAGGTCATCTTTTGGAAATATTTTAAATTAAATAATAGTAATTTTTATAAAAACACGACAGCCATTGGCACCTAACGGCAACTTTTTTAAAAATTTTTTTAGTTTTTATTGAGATTGTTCACTTACCATACAACTATCCAAAGATCCAAACTGTACAATGAATTGCCCATGGTACCATCGTACAGCTGTGCATCCATCACCACAATTAATTTTTTTCAGTTTTTAGTACATTTTTATTACTCCAGAAAAGAAATAGAGACAAAAAAGGAAACTCAAATCCTCCCATACGCCTAACAATCCCCCCTCCATTATTGATTTACAGTTTTGGTATGGTACATTTTTTACTGCTAATGAAGGAATGTTAAAATGCTACTAACTGTAGTATATAGTTTGCAATAGGTATATATTTTTTTCCTATATGCCTCTCTATTATTAACTTCTAGTTATAGTGTCATACATTTGTTCTAATTCATGAGAGGGATTTCCAGTATTTGTACAGTTAATCACGGACATTGTCCACCACAAGATTTACCGTTTGATACATTCCCATCTTTTAACCTCCAGCTTTCCTTCTGGTAACATGCGTGACTCTGAGCTGACCCTTTCCACCACCTTCACACACCATTCAGCAGTGTTCTTCATTCTCACAATGTGCTACCATCACCTCTGTCCATTTCTAAATGTTTTAAGTTCACCCTAGTTGAACATTCTGCTCATAATAAGCAACCACTCCCATTCTTTAGCCTCATTCTGTATCCTGGTAATTTATATTTCATGTCTATGAGTTTACATATTATAATTAGTTCATATCAGTGAGACCCTGCGATATTTGTCCTTATGTATATTTCACTCAATATGGTACCCTCAATATTTCTTCATCATCCCATTGTTTTTAAGAAGGTTTGTTCATATACCATACATTCTGTCCCAAGTAAACAACTGTTGATTCCCTGTATAGTCACAAAAGGAAAGATAGAATTAAACTAAGGTAGAATAGAGTCAGGCAACATCACCAATTCCAGGAGTCCCATACCCTTCCCATATGTCCTCCCCCTCACCATATGCATTTAGCTTTGGTATATTGCCTTTGTTATATTAAAAGAAGCATAATACAATGTTTCTATTAATTATAGTCTCTAGTTTGCATTGATTGTATTTCCCCCAATCCTACCCTATTTTTTTTAACACATTGCAGTGTTCTACTTCATGTAAAAACATACTTGTACCTTTTATTACAATCGTTGACCACCCTAGGTTTCATTGAATTGCACAGTCCCAATCTTTATCTTTCGCCTTTTGTTATTCTGTCCCACATGTTCCTAACCTTCCTCTTTCAACCATGCTCACAGTCATCTTTGTTCAGAGTACTTACATTGCTGTGCTGCTATTTCCCAAAATTGTGTTCCAAGCCTCTCACTCCTGTCTTTTCCTTTCTGTCTGCAGTGCTTCCTTTAGTGTTTCCTGTAGAGGAGGTATCTTGTTCACAAACTCTGTCATTGTCTGTTTGTCAGGGAATATTTTAAGCTCTCCCTCATATTTGAAGGACAGTTTTGCCAGATATAGGATTCTTGGTTGGCAGTTTTTCTCTTTCAGTATCTTAAATATATCACTCCACTTCTTTCTTGCCTCCATGGTTTCTATTGAGAAATCCACACAGTCTTCTCAAGCTTCCTTTGTGTGTGATGGATTGCTTTTCTCTTGCTGCTTTCAGAATTCTCTGTCTTTGACGTTTGATAATCTGATGATTAAGTGTCTTGGCATAGGCCTATTCAGAGCTGTACTGTTTGGGGTACGCTGCACTTCTTGGTTCCGTAATTTTATGTCTTTCATAAGAGACGGGAAATTTTCATTGATTATTTCCTCTATTATGGCTTCTGCCCCTTTTCCCTTCTCTTCACTTTCTGGGACACCCAGGACACATACATTCCTGCATTTCACTTTGTACTTAAGTTCCTGGAGACATTGCTCATGTTTTTCCATTCTTTTCTCTATCTGTTCTTTTGTGTGTAGGCTTTCAGGTGCCTTGTTCTCCAGTTCCTGAGTGTTTTCTTCTGCTTCTTGAGATCTGCTGTTGTATGTCTCCATTGTATCTTTCTTCTCTTGTGTTGTGCCTTTCATTTCCATAGATTCTGCCAATTGTTTTTTCAAACTTTCAATTTCTACCTTATGTGTGCCCAGTGTTTTCATTATACATTTTATCTCTTTTGCCATATCTTCCCTAAATTTTTTGAGTTGATTTAGTATTGTTTAAATTCCTGTATCTCAGTTTGTTCCTTTGACTGGGCCATAACTTTGTTTTTCTTAGTGTAAGTTGTAGTTTTCTGTTGTCCAGGCATATGGTTTCCTTGGTTACCCCAATCAGGTTTTCTAAGACCAGAACGGGCTCAGGTCTTGGAAGGAGGCAATAGTATCCGGTTTCCATGAGGGTGTCTTAGAAGATTGGTGCACCCTGTGAGGCCTCTGGTCACTGTGCTTTTCCGCCCAGCAGGTGGCACCTGTCAGCCTGTAGCTCCAGACTGGTGTAAGGAGGTGTGGCCCGTGGCTTTTTTCCCCCAGGCTCTGGGGTCTAGTTCTGAATGGAAGGCAAGTAGTAGAGCTTGGCACCACCTTCTTCCCCTAGGGCGGGGAAAATACATCCCTTAGGGCGGGGTCATTTACATATTGAATAGATACTCTCTCTGTGCTGTCTCTACCCTTGTTTGGTCAGAGCACTGGGAACTGAAAATGGCTGAGGCTTTCTCCACTGAGCTGAAAAAGGGACAGAAAGCCCCCTTTAGGGCCACCCCCGACTCTCCATGGTCAGTCATCACCAAAAGCCTCTGTCTGCTTGTTGGGGATTTGTATCTTGTATTGAGCAGTCCACGCTTGTTAATTAAACCCCTAGTTGGAGCTCAGCTGAGTTATATTCACTTGCTTAGAGAGAGCTGCTCTCTAGCAACATGAGGCTTTGTGGTTTGGGCTGTAGGGGGAGAGGGCTCCCTGCTTGGATCCACAGTTTTTACTTACAAATTTTGTGATGTGATCTCAGGCATTCCTCCCAGTTCAGGTTGGTGTATGATGAGTGGACAGTCACGTTTGTTCCCCCGCCGCTATTCTGGATTACTTACTAGTTGTTCCTGGTTGTTTATTAGTTGTTCTGGGGACTGCCACTTTTTTCTCTGCCGCCCTCTTCTTCCGTCTCCCCTTAAGTTGTTTTTTGATACTCCTAAATAGTATGTCAAAGTTTGTCAGAGTCTTTCAGCTCCTTATCCAAAGACAGAAGAAGAATAACTGAGTGGTCACCATGAAAGAGATTGTACATTGGTTAGAAAGATTTTTTTATATGCATGCTCACTCTTCATATTTATAAAAACTTTTAAGAGCTTAGTTGAGGTATAATTGAGCATGTAGTAAGCTGCACATATTTAAAGTGTACAATTTTACAAGTTTTAAGATATGTGTACACCAGTGAAACCTTAAATACAACCCAAATGGTGAACATATCCTTCCCTCCCCAAAATTTTCTTGTGCGCCTCTGTAATCCTTCCCACCTGCCCTTCCTAGCTCCCCCTCCACCCTCCACCCCAGGCAACTGCTGATTTACTTTCTGACAGAAGAGATTTGTTTGAATTTTCTAGAATTTTATATAAATGGAATAACACATTATTCTTTATTGTCTGGATTTTCCCACTCTGCATAATTATTTTGAAATTCATTCATGTTCTTGTATTTATCAATTATTCATTCTTCTATTGACAAGTAGTATTTCACTCTATGGATGCACTAGTTGGTTTTTCCATTCCTCTGTTTATGGACATTTATGTTGTTTCCAGTTTGGGACTAGAACAAATAAAGCGGTTGTGACTCTTCTTGACAAGTCTTTGTGTGGATGTATGCTCTCATTTCTCTTGGGAGATATCTAGGTGTGGAGTGGCTACATCCTGGGTATGTCTGACTTTTTAAGAAACTGCTCAACTGTTTTCCTAAGTGATTGTGCCAGTTTGGATGCATTATGTCCCCCAGAAAAAGCCATATCGTTTGACGCAATCTTGTGGGCCAGACATATTAGTGGGGATTAAGCTGGAACGTTTGGATTAGGTTGTTTCCATGGAGATGTGAACCCCCAACTGTGGGTGATGACTCTGATTGGATAATTTCCATGGACGTGTGCCCCCGCCCATTCAGCCTGGGCCTTGGTTAGTTTGCTGGAGCACTGTATAAGCTCAGACAAAAGGAGCAAGCTTGCTACAGCCAAGAGGGACACTTTGAAGAACACACAGGAGCTGAGAGAGGAGCTGCAGATGAGAGACAGTTTGAAGATGGCTGTTGAAAGCAGACTCTTGCTCCGGAGAAGATAAGAGAGGAAAAATGCCCCAAGAGCTATTGAGAATGACATTTTTGAGGAACTACAGCCTAGAGAGGAACGTCCTGGGAGAAAGTCATCTTGAAACCAGAACTTGGAGCAGACGTCAGCCACAAGCCTTCCCAGCTAACAGAGGTTTTCTGGACACCACTGGCCATCCTCCAGTGAAGGTACCTGATTGTTGATGCATTGCCTTGGACATTTTATGGCCTTCAGACTGTAACTGTGTAACCAAATAAACCCCCTTTTATAAAAACCAGTCCATTTCTAGTGTTTTGCATTCCGGCAGCATTAGCAAACTAGAACAGTGGTTGCACCATTTTTTACATTCTCACCATGTGTGATTGGAATTTCAGTTCCTCCACATCTTCATTAATAGTTAATAGTCTTTTTTAAAAATTTTAGCCATTCAGCTGCATGTGTAGAGGTATCACTTGTGGTTTTAATTTGTACTCCCTCGTGACTAAAGGGGTTGAGCATGTTTTCATGTGGTTATTTACCATTTGTTTATCTTATTTTTCTTTATTAAATAATATTGTAGGTTAACAGAACAATCATGCATAAAATACAGGATTCACATATACCACCCTATTATTAACACCTTGTGTTAGTATGGAAGATTTGTTACAGTCGATGAAAGCACACTTTTATAATTGTACTATTAATTGTAGCCCATGGTATAACTTAGGGTTCACTGTTTGTAGTGTAGTTCCATGGATTTTTAAGTTTTTATTCTGTTACCATGTATATAATGTAACATTTCCCATTTTCATCACATTCAGATACATATTTCAGTGCTATTAATTATATTCATGGAATTGTGCTACCATCACCACCATCCATTACCAAAACATTTCCATTATTCCTGTTTTTACTGTTAACTATAGTCCATAGCTTGCAATAGGTACTTTTTTCCCATATGGCTGTGCTATCTATTATTAACTCTTTGAACCTGTACATCTTAAACCTTAACTTCCCATTCCCTATCTCCACCCTGTCCCCTGGTAACTTATACTCTAGAGTCTAACTCTGTGGGTTTGCTTATTCTAATTACTTCAAATCAGTGAGCTCACACAATATTTTCCCTCTTGTGTCTGCTTATTTCACTTACCATAACGTCTTCAAGGTTCAGCCATGTTGTCCCGTGTATCAGGATTTCATTCCTTTTTACGGGTCAATAATATCCCATCACGTGTATACACCACATTTTGTTTATCCATTCATCAGTTGATGGACAGTTGGTCTGCTTCCGTCTTTTGGCAATTGTGAATAATGCCGCTGTGAACATCAGTGTGCCAATAACCTGGTTATGGGAAAAGACATTAGAAATATGAGTAAAACTCTTCATGCGATAAAAGTAACTGCATGAAACTACAGAAAATCTTTTGCATGGCAAACAATATCTTTAAAAAGCCAAGAGAAGAATTGATAATGAATATATGATTAAGTTCTGTATTTCTAACACAAAAGCTACTTTTAAAAATCAAGGGAAAAAATCCCCAAAACAGTATAGATCAGGAGTAAGCAAACTAGGGCTCGGGGGCTGGGGGCTGTGTTAACTGTTCACTGTAGCACAGCCACACATCCTGGGCCGGTTGTCTGTGACTGCTTTTGTGTTAACGGTGGCAGAGTTGAATCTGGCCCTTTAAGAAGAAGCTTGCTTACCCCCGGCATGGGAAAACGGGCAGAAGGCCATGAACCCGGACGGGATCATGCCCAGCCTTCATGGCCAGCGCCAGGAGCACTGGGGTGAAGAAATGGGCCCCCGCACAGGCAGGTGGCTCTGGGGAAGAGTGAGGGCCTTCCAGGGAACGGGGCACCGGCAGGGGACCCCATCCTCCCATCCAGCCACCACAGCGGGAGAGGACAGGGAAGCCAGCGGCAGCCCTCCGTCCTCATGGCCCTTCTGTCGGTGGGCATTGACAGAGCTGGGCAGCGGGTCACCGTCAATGCCCATGCAGTTTGTGAAGGAAAAGAAAAGAAAAGAACGGATGGTTCAATCAAAAATACATGAAAACAGCTCTTAAGTATGATATTCAACCTCTCTTCTTTACAGAAATACACATTGCTGATGGGAGGGGGAATGGGTCAACTCTATTTGTGTGCTCACGTTTGGACTCAGGAGTGCCAGTCTAACAATTTACCCTGAACACACACCCCCAGAAAGAAGGAAGTCCATGAGCACAAGGTTATTCGTTGCAGTACTGTTTATAATGGCAAAATGCTGGAAACTGCTAAAATATCCAAGCCTCACAAATTAGTTGAGTAAACTTGGTACGTCCACACTGTGGAAAGCTATGCAGCTGTAATAAAAAGAATGAGGAAACTCTGGAATGAGGTGCTTTTCTAGGAGATGCTATTATGCGAAGAAAGCAAAGTATAAAAGAAGATTATAGTATTCCACCTTTTGTGCAAGAAAGAAGTGGAAGTAACACATCTGCTTGTCTTTACAGAAGGAAACAGGAGGAGGACTAAACAGAAAGCAGTGGAGTCGGTCTCAGGAGGTGGGCTGGGTGGGCCTGGGTGCAGGAGTACAGGAGGGAGGGACATATCTTGGAGTTTATCTTTTTTTTTTTTCCTTTTTTATTTTTTTATTCAGTTTCATTCAGACACAATCACATAACATACAATCATCCATGATATACAGTCAGCCGTTCACAGTATGATCATCTAGTTATGCATTGACCACCACAATCTATTTCTGAACATTTTCCCCACATCAGAAAGAATCAGAACAAGAACAAAAAACTAAAAATGAAAAAAGAACACCCAAACCATCCCCCCATCCCATACCATTTGTCATTTAGTTTTTATCCCCATCTTTCTACTCATCCATCCATACACTAATAAAAGGGGGTGTGATCTACAAGGTTTTCACAATCACACTATCACCCCTTGCAATCTACACCACCATATAATCATCCCCAGGAGTCCAGACTGCCGGGCCGGAGCTCGGCAGTTCCAGATATTTACTTCTAGCCATTGCAATACATTAAAACCTAAGAGGTGTTATCTGTATAGTGCATAAGAATGTCCACCAGAGTGACCTCTCGACTCCATTTGAGATCTCTCAGCCACCGACTCTATTTCGTCTCATTTTGCATCCCCCTTTTGTTCAAAAAGATACACTGAGTCCCACGATGCCGGGTCCCTGGGCATCGGGTCCCACGTCGGGGGGAGCGCAGTGAGTTTACCTGTCAAGGTGGCTCAGTTGGAGAGAGAGAGGCCCACATCTGAGCAACAAAGAGGCACTCAGGGGGAGATTCTTAGGCACAACTACAGGCAAGTTTAGCCTCTCCTCTGCAGCAACAAGCCACAGAAGGGCAAGTTCCATGATCGAGGGCTCAGCACATCAAACCGCCAGTCCCAATTTTGTGACAACATCACCACCAATCAGGTGAGGAAGTCCAACACATCTGCAACTTCCCCCAGATCCTCGGGGTTGGGTGGTGGGGGAGGCTGTAAATATGTATTTTATTATCTGCCCAAATTGCTTTGGAATGTGTCACTATTTCACTTTAGCCTATAC
>PVKY010009414.1:0-13319 GCA_004027775.1 Bradypus variegatus
CAGAGAAATCAGTGAGACTCGCAGCTCTCAGAACTCTGGTCACTCAGGTTATATCCTATCCCCCTGCCAGAGGATTAAAAGGCTTCTCTCTAAAGAAACTAGTAGCCCAAAAGAAAAGATAGGTCACCCCAACAAAATGCTAAAATGAGACCCACCAAACCACAAGCTGTGCATATACAGAAAAAGCTTCCAATTGGATTTTTAATGCTTCACTCTTAAATTCAAAAGGATGTCCGAGGACTGGCAGGCTTTAAAGAAAGGCTCTAACTGTGAACAGAGACCAAAATAGACAAAACACAGAGCAAAGATCTCAGAGGTAACAGAGGCAATTCAGGGAATGAAAGGAAATGTTCTAAAATGATAATTAATCATCTTAGATATGACATTGTAATCATAAAACAAGAACAGAAAGCTATTAAAAGGAACATTCAGGAAACATGAAAGAATACTTGGAAATGTGAAGTATAAGAGCAGAAATAAAGAATTCAATATTAGTGCTTTAAGATAAAACTGAAGAGGTTTCCTGGAAAGCTGAACAAAATGACAAAGAGATGAGAAACAGGAGGATAAAAGATAAAACAGGAATAATCCAGGAGTTTCAACATCTGAATAAAAGGCATTATAGAAAGAAAGACCCAAGAAAACCAAAGGGAGAAAAATACCCAAGAAACAATATACAAAATTTTTCCTGAAATGAAGAACAGGAGTTCTCAGATTAAACGGTGTCCAACTCAATGATCATAACATTTAGAAACACCAGAGATAAAGAGAGCTTTCAAAATCTTCCAGAGAAAAAGGGACAATGCATCTAATACAAAGAATCAGACATCAAAATGGCAATGGATTTATAAACAGCAACACTAGAAGCTGGACGATAATGGAGCAATGCCTTTAAAATTTCCAAAATTGGTTTCAAACCAAATACCAGTCAGTGTGTAAGAGTAGAATTAAGACATCTTCAGATATTCACAGGTTTTTTAAAAAGGTATCTCCCATGTATCTTTTCTTAGGAAACTACTTGATGATGCACTCCACAAAAAATGCAGAAGTAAACAGGAAAGAAAAAGACATGGGATTCAGGAAACCACAGATCCAACATAAGATGAAGGTAAAGGGAGTCCTACCATGGTGTTTCCAGAATAGCTGTGTGGCAGACCGAGGGCTCAACCAGCCCAGACTGGAAGAGGAGGTTCGAGTGGTGGGCAGTTTACCTGATGCAGATGACCAAATGAGTTGATCTGCCTGAAGAGTTTGGGGCTGGATTCATAAAGGGAGCATAAATAAGTAGGCAAATAAACTGAGGCAATTACTGTCTCAAGGTAAAACAAAAAAGAAACTATAAATGCAGTACACTACATGGCTCAGCAGCAAATAATATTTACATAATTATGATAAACATTAAATATTAATTTAACCAAAAGTGTGGTATAACTATATTGGAATGAATGGAGAAAGGGAGTGGGGAGGTAATCTAAGAGGGCTAAGTCTTTATCTTCCATAAAAGAATTAATAGATAATGTATGAAAAGAAAAAATCAAAATCAAGAAATCAAAATAAAAGCGTGTTTTTAATTAATTCAATATTTTGAAATATCACAAAAATCTGCTAAAATAGATGAAACTGATTACCTCTGGGGATGGGAATTAGGGATGAGAAGGCAGGGGCAGAGGACTATAGTTTTTGTTAAAAGCCCTCTTTCTGGCTGACTTTTTTAAACTGCATTTTGTATTATTTTGAAGGAAAAAAAAAGACTATATAGTCTACTAAAGAACTTAAATATATGTAAAATATGAATAAATCACAAAATATGAGATTTGAAAAGAAGCACAGATTATATTTCTAGGTCCTCTACTCTCTGTTTAAATAGAGCAACTTAGCTTTAGTGAGAACTTCTTAAGACTTTTGTTTAAGGAAGAATTCTATGTTGTGAGCGATCTAATAAATATCATATTTCAGATAAAAACTCAATAAGGTTAGAATCTGGATTATTTACTTTGAGCCAGAAGGGATGTTAAATCCCACCTGATTCTCTGAATGGTAAAGTAACACACCCAAGGCTAGCCAGAGCCTGCTCCCATGCCTCTCACCCAGAGCTTTTGCTTTATCCTGAGTTCCTCCAAGCAGGAGAGCAAGAAGGCATGAACGACATCCTGGCAGTTTCTGGGGACAGTTGGGTGAGCACTTGGGTACATTTTCTCCAAAAGGCACTAATGGAAAACCATCTTGGGGCCGACAGCAGGCCACACACACTGATTCCTAAATTATTTCTCTTTCAGAGATGGCTGAAGTTCCCAATAGATAATTTGAAGCACAGGGGCAACAGTCTGAGAAGTTCATCACAGAGATGAGATTGGCAAACTCTTTTCAAAGCGGCCTGTTATCCCCTGGCCCTGTCCATCAGGAGGACCACAGATGACCCCCCCCATCAGTCCTCTGGGCTCGGCTGACACCTCCTCCTCCCCACATGGAGCCTCCAGGTGGTTCAGATAATAAGGACTCACCAAGTCATGATGAGAGAGAGGATCCACTTTTCTGTTTCATGGGCCCCGTTTCACAAATCTCTTGGGTGGGAGCCCCTGAGGCAGAAAGCGCCAGCCCCAAAACCCAGTTGTGCAAATGAGACTTGGTCACAGCGCTGGGTAAGCCCTTGGCTGTGAGAAACCACAGGCTCCTTCCAACTCGGCAGAGTCTGGGCACCAGGAAGGAGCTGGCTTTGAGGCCTGAGGACCCAAATGAGCCCCCCTGACATAGACCCTGCAATGGCAGCTTAACTGTTTCTGTTCCCAGCAGGAGCCAGTGTTTGGAATCATTAATTCGTTTAGCAAAGAAGAGAGCTTGCACTTTGTCACAATAACTCTAACTCTTTTCCTTGACCACAAACTACAGGCTGCATACTTACATGCATGGACTACAAGGACATACAGTACCAAAAAAAAAAAGAAAAAGACTGAACGTAACATTCTTTTTCTGTCATCTGCAAAAAATACTAAATGGAGAAAATGTTCCTGAGTGACTCATTTGGGGCTAATTATTTAACTGAAGTTGTCCAGTTTTCTAGATCCCAGACACCCTGGACAGCTAGGGATGGCGGGGAGGGAGTCAAACAGGAAAGTAAAGTTTGCAATTTTACTGCCCCTCCCCACCAGCCATCCCCATTCTCACCACCAAATTGCTTAATTTCATGGATTGTGCTAAATCATCAGTGATTTAAGCTAATGGTACAAAATGAAAACCCCACTTTGAGAGAGAAAAGAGCCACCTGGTTTGGTTTTGTGGGGGAAGGCATGTGCCTTGGTGGCCCTGGCAGCAAGGGACGTGAGCATCAGAGTGGGACAGAGAATAGCTCTGGCCCTTTTCCTCCCCAGCTCCTTGACCAATTCCCCACCCTCACTGCCAAGAAGAGGCAGAAGAGAGTAGGAGAGTCACTTAAATAAAGTCAGTCATTAGGATTGATTGAATCTTGGCTCCAAGTCCAGGCAAACCTGCCAAGGCAAATAGCTTTTCCTGCTGCAGGGTTACTGGCTTTCCATTCCTCTCCTTCCACCCCCCATTCCTTTCCATTCCTCTCCATTCCACCCCAAACGGCAAGCTGGAGTGTGGGATGGTCTCTTGGAAGGAAAAGGGTGGGAGTGGGGGTGGATTTCCAGAACGAATGAATCAGAAAATCCTTGAGCTATCCCAGGCCCTGAGAGATCTTTAAGACAAAGGTTCTACAACTTCAGTCATCAGAATCACCTGGAAGACTTGTTAAACTCACAGATGACTGAGCCCCACGCCCTGAGTTTCTGATTCAGTAGCAAAGGGCTGGGGCCCAGGAATTTGCCTTTGTCACAAGTTCCCAAGAGCTGCTGATGCTGTCAGTCTGGACCCCCACTTTAGAACCTTGGTTTAAAGGGTTTGAGGGGAGGGACTGACTGGGCTTGTTGATTTGTTACCTTGATTTTTCCCAGTGGCACATTTTGAGGAATCTGTCTTGGGTGATGGCTTAAACACCCTGGAGGCCCAGGGCAGCCCTCCAAACTTACTGAGTCAACAGGATCAGCATGGCATGTCCAAGAACCCCCCTGACCTAGGGCAAGCTGGGTAGAGCACCATTTACAGAATCACTGAAGTCCTGGTGCCCTTCTCCCATACTTGTGGGTTCTTGCAAAGTCAGGAAAACAAAGGCTTTGATAGCAAGAGGTAGCACATTTCCGAGGAAGGGACCCAAAGTCCAGAGTCAGCAGCCCCCAGCTCCTGGAGTTCAGATTCCACCACTCACCTTTTGGATAAACTTGGGTAAATCACTTTGCTTCTCTGGGCATCAAAATAGACATTTGCAAAATGAAGGTGTTGGACAAGTTCATCTCAATCTCCACTCGAGCGCTGGCACTCTTTCTAAATATTCATATTTCCTTTCTCTGTCTTTAAAATTCAATAAGGAAGCCCTGATCATTAAAGGAAAGATAGGCCACATCTCAAAGCGTAACCATTGTCCCTGCCTGTGCACATTGCCCAGGGACCTTGCTTTCATTTGTCACAGCCCAGTCCTGCAGTGAAGACAATGCACTAGAGTCCATTCTTGGTCATGAAGTTGGCTAAACTTAGAGAAAAGCATCCGACATACTCCACAGCACAGGGAAGCTACACCAGGCATGGTGGTCAGTAGAGCTTCTTGCTGTCCTATTTGACAAAGAAGGCAAACAAGGCCACAAGGGGTGAAGAGGGGATAGGCAGCCAGCTGGGTTTGAAATGGCTGTGGCAGGTTCTAAGGTATCTTGGCTGGGATATCCCCAAGGGAGCTACGTCCAGTGGCTCTGAAAAATGACTGCAAGCACACCTCAGCTCTCTCCCTTTACTCTTTGCTCAGCTGTTCCCTCTGAAAGGCAAGGGGTGCACTCCAGGCAAAACCTGTGCTTTTACTACCCATCCTTCAGGCCAAACTATAGACATCTCTGCCTGGAAGTCTCCCCAGCCCACTCCAGCCTGCAATGACTACCTTGGCCTTCACAGCCCTCCCTGTCTGACCCTTGATTCATCATAGTCTTCTGTGACAGTGACCTGGGCATGAGCCCTCTCCCCACTCCCCTCTGTGAGCCTGTGCAGGGCATGGACCAGTTCTTATTTGTCTCTTCAGCGACTAGCACAGTGCCTAGTACATCAGAGAGCTCAGGCATTTATTAGACAAGTGAATACAAAGATGTAAACACCAGTTACTGTCCTGAAGCTCACAGCCTCACTAGTGAGAGACTGGAATTATCTGCACAAAGCTCCACATGACCACTAACAACAACAACAACAACAGCTAACAGTTACTGAGCACGTGCTGCAGGCCAGGCACAGGTCTAGGCACTTTTACTTATATTAACTCATTAAATCCTCCAACTACCCTATATAAGGTGGATGCTATAATTATAGCAGTTTGCAGGCAAGCCAGTTTGCCCAAGGTCCTATGGCTAGAATTTGATCCCAGGGAGTCTGGCTCACACAATGTAAACAATATCAGAGGTTAAACTAACTCTACCCGGAGAAGGCAAGGCCCTACAACCCCTTGTTACACAGAAGATGCTCAGTAGAGATCCTAGTGGACAATGATGCCTGAAAAGGTAACCACTTGCCCTGAGCCTCAGTATTTCTCCTCCTTAAAATGCAGAGAACGTTCTCCAACAAATTTATCCCAGTGCCCCTAAGAAATACTAACTTGGAAATGCCTTTTAAAACCTTGGATGGCACCAATAGTTAAAAATAAGGTGATATTAATTTGATGTGTTGACGATAGTAAGTAAAAATATCTGCTTTTAAAAGGTCTAGGATGAGGAAAACAGCATAGTAATTTTAGGGAAGGAAAACACAATATAATGTTTCCTGGAAAGAAAATCAATCTGCCAAACTGTGCATATCAATGAAGCAGAGGAGGGAAATACACCGAGGTTTTAATGGTAGCTGCCTCTGGGTGGTAAGAGTATGGCTGGCTTCTAATCTCTCAATTATACTTTACACTATTTTCTAAGTTTCATACAATGAATGTTGTATTTTATAATCAGAAAAAAAAAAAAGCATTTGCCAAAAAAAAGATACAAGTCATTTCGGGAGAAGATTTCGGGAAATGAGCTGTTTAGGTCCTACAGTTCACATCTCTTCCCACTCTTCAACAGATTTTCAAGGAACTACTGTTTCCTTTTTAGAGGCTCTGCTGCATCTTCACAGAAATCCCAGAAGACACCAAATTAAATAATCAACCAGGATTTCCCACCCACAAAAATTAAATTCCCTACTGCCCTGTGAAGTTTCTTAGGGTAGTCATCACAGAGTAGCAGCGATGGGGCACTCTCAAGAGTGAAAGGACTATTAATTATCATGCTAGGACAACACGAATAAACTGGGACTGTTCTGGGCAAATTGGGGCATTGGGCCCCCCTGCCTAAAGGCCCATGAGTGGGAAGTAGGCCTGTGTTTCCAGATGCAGCTGGAGTGGGCAGAGGAAAGAGAACAAGCCCCTTCTCCCTCTCCTGAGCTCCTCACGCTTCCTGGCAAGACCATGGATCAAAACATAATGCACAGTTTCTCCCAAACTTTCCATAGAGGTGAAAACAGAGACATCCCCGGCTTTTAGAGAATCGGAGTCCAGTGAACACAGCACCACTGAGCTGAAGGAACCTTAGTTCAGCCCAACGTTCAGTCCAGTTCCCTCCATTTACAGGGGAGGAAACTGAGGCTCAGAGAGGTCAGTGATTTGCTACGGTCACAGAGCCATTGGGGCCACAACCAGAATAGGAAACCCACGTCCCAGAGTATACTCCTTCCACTGCAGCAAGCTGCTTCTCAGGTCTTTCTCGGGACTCGCTGTTCCCCTTCCCTCCTAAGGGCATCCTAGGTATAAAAGGATATTCACAGCTGCAAGCAGCCCTCTCATTCATCACAGACTTCTCCAAAGTACAAAAATAAGAAAGCTCAAAAGAAAAATCCATCATTCCAACCATCCCACCCTTCTCCCTGGAGCCAAAACAGCTGCTCGTCCCTCTGGACATGCATCCAGCCTACCCCTGGTTCTTCTTTCTCATTCACATTTCTGACCCTACATATCCAACTTCCTACACTTGAATTTTCTTTATTTCTTTTTTCAGCCTTTCTAGACTTTGTGTATACAGTAGAGCAGCTTGGGAGACACAAGTCGCCCTGGCAGCCGGCCCCAACTCCAGCCCCTTGGCAGGCACCAAGGTCCAGGCCGCATGGGGGCCCCCAGCACCCACCTTCTCCATCCATGGGAGGCGGCAGAGCCCTGGCCCTTCTACAAGAGCCGAGTGAGGCAGAGGCAACAGAGCCCACGTGGTTCTACTGCCCATCTGGCAAAGCGCCGCCAAAGGCATACAAATATCCGGTGGGCTTGCAATTTACAAGAAACAGGATGGAAAGGAACACGGTCTCCCAAAGGTGAAATTTGTCTTGGCCTGAGAAAGTTTTGGTGGAAGCCAAGAATCTAAAAAGTTAACGGGAGCCAGCACCAGGTCCTGTCTCAAAGCAGCCCTTATCACCTCTGTTTCCTAAGGCTCCCACTCTCTGCCTGGCCCGGCTGGCAGGCACCCAGGACGGCAGTATCCACCTCCAGCTAGATGTCCTGACCTCCTTCTGCTTCTGCATCCTCGGACCCTCACTGAGTCTCCTTTCTTTCTCTCCACCCATTTGGAACCTGGCCGGCAGTCAGCAGACCCAAGGCTCTGAGAGCCTGAGGGGAGCAAGGGGTATGAGAAAAAATAAAAGGCTATGAAAACTCATATGGCCCAACTCAGAGCTCCTTCTCTGCTTCTTCAGGAAAGACACTTACTAAAAAGAAACAAACAAACAAACATACACACAAGTATACATAAATAAACTACCCCTGGCTGTGGAGGCCACTGAGGCCTAACTGACCCCAGAGGAGACACTCGTGAAGCCTGGTGGCAGGGCAGACTTGGGGTCCAGCTGAGACAGTGTAACAGGAAATGGGTGCTCAGAGCACTGAGCTCAGAGCTCAGTGTAACAGGAAATGGCACCTTCCCCAACTCCCAAGTTCACTCTCCCATTCATAAGGCAGATGCTTCCCAGGTACACGTACGGTTTCCTGGCTCCAGAAAGGACCGATGTTCTTTTAATGCACGACGGTACTCTCCATGCACACTGCTTCTCTTCCCACTGAAGGCTGTCAGAATCCCAGGGGTGACAGCAATGGTTCTGGCTAAGGGGACAGTCCTGCAAGCTCCCAGCTCCCTGGAGCTCACACTTTCTCCTGGTTACTCGCCTGCCACGTGCTCCTATGTCTTTGTCGTGGGCTTTTGCCCCACTCAGGGGGCGAGGAGGGGGAGTCCTTTCTCCTACAGCTCCTTTTCAAGGCCACCCCTGTCCCAACAAGGACACACATCTCGTCTCCACCTCACAGGCCTCACAGCAGTGTGCACCCTGTTATGGAACTGGAGTAGAGAAGGGTGAGAGGGTCCTCCGCACAGATCAGCTAGAGAAATGGGATCCCCACGCGGCTCTCCTTCTGGGCACAGAGGCCTGATGAAAGGTGAAGGTCACCCACATCCGATCATGGCCATAGCACCGACAACTCACTTGTGAACAGAAAATGTCTCTGCTCATGGCTACCCCCAGGACATTTCAGCTCGGCTAGCCAGTGGCAAGGTATCTTGTCAACTGTGACGCACTGTCCAGGCACACATCCCTGGTACAGAGACACTATATAAATAACAGTGCACCACACCCACATGTCATAAATCGAGACTGTGCCACGATAGGGTCCTTGACACGGTGCAGGCCGCGGCTAACAGCCAACAGGAGCCTGAGGGGCTAGAAGCAATGCTCAGAATAAACCTTCACACCCCAGAGGCTGAGGAAGTTCATTTGCATGGCAGCCAGGAAAGACGCAGTCTCAAGGTCTGGGGCTCCCCTGCCACCTTGCTGACTGCTCTCTGGTGCTCTAATCCACCCTGAGATTCCTCCAACTACCCCGGGTGAATATCTGTGTCGTGGCCAATATTCAACAAGCAAACAGAGCTGTTAAAAGATCCTTATTTCTCCATAGAGCTGAAAATGGGCAACTCAGTGTGCCAGAGGCACAGACAGTGGCCCCTCGGCCCCACTCCTCGTCCTTTGGGACACAGGTCCTAAGACACCTTTTGGGGAGCTGACTGGCTTCCCTCCATGTGTAAACATCCGATGCCCCCTTGTTTGGTGCCCAGCAGACAGCCTCTCCCCTCAGATGTTCCAGGCACATGCGCCTTGCAGCCCTGGGTTTTCTTTGGCTCTGTTCACAAAGCGTGCCTGCAGTGTTAGAAATTAGGTCTCGTGACACCGTCCTCTCCCACCCCTACCCCTGCAGGAGCAGGTGGACAGCAGAGCCATGGCCTCCATTTGGAGCTGCTCCCTGCCTCCCAGTGGCTGCCGGGAGCCAGGCCCTGCCTGGTAACACAACATCCCATGGGCCGGTCATCCCATGTCTAGAATTTCCTCTGCCAAGCCAGGTGCTCCAGACCAACAATGCTTTCTTCATTGGGAGCCCTTCCCAGATTCACACATCACTACCCACTGCACCCAGCTGGCTTGTCATGTGGTAATGAGTGCTTCGTCCCTCCAGTGAATACCTACCATCACCTACCAAGTCAGCCTTAGGGAATCCCAGAATTGTCAGGTGCCAGGCACAGTTCTAAGGGCTTTGCACGTTAATCCTCACATCAACCTCATGAGAGAAGTAGTACTTTCATTTGCCTTGAAGACACGTGAACGTAGGTATAGAACTTTCCAGAGACGGGCATCCGATAAGTGACAGAGCCGAGGTTCGATCTAAGGTAATGTGGCTCGAGAGCCCAAATTCTCAACCCCGCAGCACTACTGCCTCTCCACAGACTTAAGCAGGCGCTGACACCCAAGGAGGGCAGTCTCTCCCTCCGTGTCCCGCGTCCTCAGACCCTGCCCCAGGCGGCCCTGCGTTTGACCCTATCTCTGCTCTGTGACCTTGGACAAGGGGCTTCACTTTCCTCACCTGAAAAATGGGGATAATATTTTCCAGACCTCACAGAGCTGTTGGCAGGCGCAAAATAAAAAATAAGATCATGTATGGGAAAGTATTTGGCAATAGCAAACTGTTCCCCTTACTTTTAACTCTGTACTCTTGTACATTTTTCATTTCATACCATGGGAATACATGGCTTACATAAAAGTAACTATATATTCAAAATAAATTATGTAAATGAATACATAAGACTACATTTATATTTTATTCATCTATTCATTTGTTTTATTCTCCTGAATGTCTGCCCAATTTTTAAGTACTCCTCTGCCTTCAGGAGAAGCAGGAAGTGCAATTAAAGCTTTCTGCTTTAGTCAGGCCAAAACAACGCTGGCTTGAGAAATTTTGATTCTTTCCTCTGTGGTATTCCAAGCTCTGTGTGACTATCTATGACTTCATTCTTTTTCACCCTGTTCCCTAAAGAGTGACAATTCCAGACCACTGGATTTAGATCCTTGCTTTTTGCTATGTGCCCTTTGACAACATGTTTTCCCCACCCCATTTCCCCTTCTCTTTCTGGCATTTAGATTTCAGGATCTTTGTGTCTTCAGCTTCTGGGCCCAATCACATCTTTGCTGCTTCTTCCCTTTGCTACAACAAAAAGTACTTTTCTCTGACAAATGTTAGAAAGGGAGATCCTTCCAGACAGCTGTCACACGCATCTCTCCTGCTCCCGCTTGGCTCCCTTCAAGGCTTGGGATTCTCTCTTTTAAAGGGGACTGGAATGGTCTTTAGGCCTTTTCCTGGGAATTATCTCAAGTCCTCCAGATCAGACAGAACTGATGGCTGGAGAACAAACCCGGAGTCCTTGGAAAGACAACGTACAAGCACCAGATTGCTTTCTTCAGCCATTCTCAAGATTTATTTAAAGGCAATCCACTGGAGAGACCAGTAGTTCAGACCACAATCAGAGGCTGAGTGTATAGAAACCTCCCAGAGCAACACTAATTTTTCTAGAGGGGGAAAAAAAATCTTTCCTGCAAGTTTCTTGCAACTATTGATTGGTTCAACTAAAACATAAAGTTGATTAGAGCTTATTCCTTTCCTCAGACTGACTTCTCTGTCCGACCTGTGGCTGTACACAAGGTGTCCCGGTCAGCTTGTATGAGCACCTGGGGGACGCCCCCCAAACCCACCATCATAAATCTGTTTGCCACTGACCATTTACATGAGTAATGATGAATCTTCTGGAAAAAATAAAACCCAAGCTTGTCAGTGAGAGGGATCCAAACATATGCAAGCACATCTGGAGGGGCTAACAGGAGCCAAATCACTGAGTTAGAATGAGAAGCTCCTGGAGGAATCCAAGAGGAAAAAGAAAGCATCTGGCTTATCAGGCCACACTCGGAAGCAGGGCCCAAGGGGAGGAGGGAATGGTGGCTCCAGGTTCAGCACAGTGGCTATTACATGGACTTTCCACACCGTGGGGAGAAAATGCTACTTAAATAAATGGAAGGAGCTGTTTCACCAGAGGCCCAAGCAACCTTGCCGCGGGGCCCTCCGACAGAATCCCACTCAGAGGCTGAGACAGTACTCATGTGGCCCTGGGAGTGTTGAGAGCTTCCGCAGGGATCCTCAACCTGGCAGCAAAGGCTGGGCTGGAAACATCTGGCATCTCCAGCTCTGCCTGCAGTGACTGGGCAGGCTCAGGGCAATAGTGAATGAAGCAGCCTTGGGCAGTCGTGGCCTCAGCCTGCAGGGACTACAACGGCTGCTCACTCAAGGGAGCCCAGCAAAGGGGGCCAGGAATCCTTTGTGAGGGGCTGCAGAATTCAAGCAAGTGCAGGCCGGCAGGCTAACATGGTTTGCATGGAAATGCAATCATTTGTACCAGCGGCCGAGAGCCCAGTGGACATGTGGTAAAGGCTCCAACGTTCAAGCCCAGGAAGAAAGTAGAGGGTGATTTCCTTCTGAAATCACTCAGCCTTTATTTCTCTCTTTCCTGAGGTCAGACCCCCTTCCAGAGGCCCCTTTACCTGTCACACTGCAGACGTATCCTGGGAAGTGGCTCATGTTGACCAGTCATCTACAATGGAATTCGGGGTAAGCAAGGGTTCTGCTTGCACAGAAGCACAGATTCCTAGAGCTGAATGCGACTGTCAAGGCCATCCAGCCGAAGTCTCATTTTTCCAATTGGAAAACCAAGGTCCAGAGACAAAGCGAGCATCACAACCACTCAGCCGTCAGCAGCTGATCAAGACCCCTGCTCCCCGCACCCACCACTGTTCCACCTTCCCTTACTCCCCAAGCCCTTCTTCCCCCCATTTCTGTTCTTCCCACACACTCAGAAGTTCCAGCCCCCACAGGATCAAACTGCTTCAGAATTTTCTCCTCCCTCCTTCCTTCTCCAAACACAAGCAATCTTCTCCCTATTTGGATGCCAGAACAAAATGCCAAAGAACAGAAAACTAAGCCCCACTTCAGGCTGCAGAAGTCCAACCCCAGCTCACTATCAGATAAGTCATTTTCTGTGAGAAATGTGGCTGGGGTAAGAGAGGAAAGCAGGGGTCCAGGGTTCCCACAGCCACCCCTCTCCACCCCCTTCAGGGAGAGCCCAGGAACAACTACCGGGGCCCCCTCCCATGGCCCCAGGCCCACCCATCAGGTAACACGAAGGGGCTGCAGCGCAGCGCTCAAGCCCACCCCCCCCCCAGGCAGGGCCCTCCCGGAGCTCATGCAGGTGCGTTCCTGACCTGCATTCTGGGGCAAGGAGGGGACCTCGGACAGACGAGGACGTGCTCAAGTTAGCGCTAAGGTCAGAGACCAGCCCTAGGACCAGCTCAGGCAGCCCACCCCACCACGTGGTCAGGCCAGGGCGTGCCAGTGAGCCCTGTGGGGGGTCCTGGGGCAGGGTTTCCTGGGGAGCTCCCAGGCGCTGCCCAGCTGAGGGCTCCGTGGGACGAACAGGCAGCTTCTCAACTCCAGCCCAGGTCTCCCCTTCTAAGGAACCCGGAGGACAAGGCAGCGGGGTAGAGATTTTTCAACTGGCCCCAAGCAGACTCCTCTCACCAACCTACTCTCAAAGAGCACCAGAAAAGGGGGCACAAGGATGGAGAGGATGAGGAAAAGGAGGGGAAGCCTCCTAGTTTCTTCCTTAGGCTGGGCTGTTCTCTACTTTGAGTAATCATTCAAAACAAGGAAATCTGCCAGAAGACACATTAAGTCTGTAAGAAAAGAAGGCTCCGGGCAAAGAGCTGCCAGTCACAGGGAAAAATAAACAGAATATATTGATTTTACTCCTTTTCCAGTGGAGGGACAGCTTTGCGCTCAACCTTTTCATCCACCTCTCCATCCCAGA
>PVKY010009415.1:0-13322 GCA_004027775.1 Bradypus variegatus
GTCACCCCCCACCACCACTTCTCCAGGTCCATGCTCCTGACACTCCCCTCTGGGAGGCCTCCCTCCAGCACCCCTAACGTCTCGGCATCTCCTGTTTCCTCACCTTCACTGGCTGGACACCCACTTTCCCTCCACCTGGATCACTTTCTTCTCTCTCCTTTCCCTTATCCCTGTCCTCCAGCTTTCGGTTGAAAAGCTCTCTGTTGCAGGCATTCTCCTTTGAACCACAGCTCCTGCCAGGATCCTCCTCCTTCGGACTCCCAGAATCACCCCATCCGAGACCTTCTGTCATTACACTGTAATTGTCAGCTTCATGTCTGATCACCCCCTCACCCCAAGCTATTAAACCATTAACACAGCCAGGGCTGCTTTTCTCAAGACACAGAACTTGGACTCACCTACGAAGTTGGTTTGTTCTGGTGATTAAGTCTAATAGAGTAGGCATGCAGGGTGGCCTTGGCAAGGGGTGGGTTTGGACAGGTACAAGGCAGGAAAGTAGGCTGAAAGGCATGCCCCAGGAAAATGAGACAGCAGGCTGGCTTTGAGGGCAGAGGCGGCTTGGAACTAACATGGCTGAGGCCCAGTCATGCTTGTTGAAGGAGCACTGGGCAAGGAGTCATCATTTCAGTGCTCCTGCAGACCTGCTGGGTGTGACTTGACAAATTTTTTAACTTTACTGAGTCTTAGTCCCCTGGCATTCCCAATGAGGATGCAAAGAATTCCTGCTCTGTTGCTATCCCAGTGTGGTGAAGCTCCATTACCAAAGTTTGAAACCTGTCTCTGTCTGGTGTGACCCTATTAGGGAAATTACATTAACCTGTGCTTATTTCCTCTTTTATAAAATGGGTTCAACAGTACTGGTCTCTTAGGGTTGCTGTGAGGCTTAAATATAAGTAAAGCACTTAAGACAGTGACTGGTGCATAATCAGTGCTCTTGAGATGGACAGTAAGTTCCTTCCTACCCATGAGCAGCAAAATGTGGATGTGTTCCCCCTGATCTGGTTCTCTCCCTGAGAGAATTAACAGATTCCTCCAGAAGGAATCTGAAGGAGCAACCACAGTCCCTCCCAGGTTCTTTATCTAAAACCAAGTGGCACATGCCACTCACTGAGCACCTATGACCTGCCAGGGGCAGTGCTGAGCACGTGTTTCCATCAGTCCTCAGCACCGTGCCCAGGTGTTATCCCCCTTTTATGAAAGAGGCAAAGGAGGCTTGAGGTGCGAGGGGTTGTGTTCAAGGCTTCCTGAGCTAAGATGTCCTGCTTGGGACAGTGAGCCACATGGAAATGTCAGCATCTCTGTGGTCCAGTTATTCAGCTACGGGGGTTTTCTCCCCTTCAAAGGACAACGAGGAGAGGAGAGGGAGGAATCCCAAGAGAGAGGTGGGAGGCCAAGGGAAGAATGCCCAACTCATGGCTTTGGGGGAGGGTGAGAGACCACAGTACTTTCAGTGGGTGCATTATCTCCTTGGCGTGCCCGTGACACTCCCTTGTTTACTGAAACTCTGGCCCTTTTGCTTTCTCTTTCTCTTCCAACGTCCTAGCATGCTCCTTACATTCATCTTGAATGTACTTGTGGGAAAGGTCTGGAAGAGGAGCAAGGATGGTTCTAAGGGCTAGGAATGGTGGAGGGAAACCTTGAAGGCAATAGTCCGGTCAGAAGGCATTAAAAGATTCCCTGGGGCTTCTACAGATTCTTGGAAAACAGAAGGGTCAGTTGTGTAGGAGATGCTGTGGGTCAACAGTACCAGCCTATCAGCAGGTTTGCAGATGAAAGCAGATCTCAACTCAGTGCTTTTCAGTATCATCCCATTAGCAGGTCATGAAATCAATTTATTGGGTGCAACCAGCATTTGATAAAATAAAATAGAATAGAAAATTACAGAGTCATATTACATTTAGTAAGGGCAGGTATCATTCTGCATGTAGGTACGTACTGGGTCATGATGTGAAATGTAGGTCTTGTCAAATAACTGAGAAAACACTCTTGAGGCAAGGGCTTTTCATCTGCTAGCCTGGTTCAGAATCACGGTTCTGCCACTTCCAACAGGGATCAATTTCTTTATCTGTGAAATGAGAATATTAATACCTCCCTTGTATTTTTTTGTGAGGATCAAGTGAGAAAAATGCATGTAAAGTACTTGCCACAGCCTGTGGCCCATGGTCATTTTTCAGAGGGGTACAGCCTGCTCATAAGAGCTGATTCTGTTCAGTGACATCGCAGTGGTAGCTTGAAATTTACCATGGTCAGAGTATTTATGCCACTGAAATCAGCAAATGCTACAAATCAGCTCTCTCCCCCAACCCCCCGAAGAGCTGGTTGAACACTTAAAAGCTTATCACTAGTACGAATTATTCTTCCTTCAAAAAAGCTGTACAGTTGGGGTAGGTATGAATTGAGCTGTACTCAATTGGGAATAAGGTTTGAAGGGAAGGATTGGATGAATTTCTGAGTTTGGGGGCAAGTCTCAAGGAGACGTTTGTATTCTCTGCCCATGGACTGCATGCTATTTATTTAACATTTTATTGATCACCCACTATAGGCTGTCTTGAACATTAAAGACACTGCCTGCACTTTGAATGCACTTTGAGTGCACTTTGAGTGCTGGAAGGCATCTAAACCAATCCCAAGTTCTGATTACAAACACCTTGGGAAAGATTTCAGGGTTTTGTGGTCCATCTCTTGGTTCCTTGGAGGAGGTAGTAGAGCTTGATCCATCTGCACTACCTGGAAAGCACTGTTTAAATGCTGAAGCAGGTCTTGTTCTTCCATTTCACCTCTGAGTGATGTAATGAATGATACTGCCTTGGCCATAGAGTGATTGTGAGGCCTCAGTGAAGATTATGTGGGCCATGTGCTGCTTGGACTGGCATTTAGCACTAAGTGTAGTTTTTTTCTTGCGAGCATTCCAATACTGAGTTAGGTCAAAGGATAAATGTGGCAACTTCCTGCTTTCAGAGGGCTTCTACTTAAGTGTGGCTCTGCTTAAGCACCAGCAGATACAATGTTCCCGTTTGTTGGCCTTTTTTGAATTTTATACAATTTCAGAGCAGAAAGTGATCCAGAAAGAGAAATTGGCTTGCCTAAGGGTACACAGCCCTGTCCGCAGGGTTTGGACTATAACCAGGAAATGACCCTGTGAATGGATTGGACAGCTTTGGGTTTTGCAAATAAGCCTGACTTTGAGTCTGAATGATGGTTTCCTCATCTGGAAAATGGGATGGAGATGCCACTTTCCCCCCTCGAAAAGGGAGGCTCTGAGATGTCCCTGCAATGTTCTAGGGTACAGTACCCGGGACAGGTGGATTTCCAGCGTCCTTCGGGCCTAGATACGAAGATTGGCTACTGAGGCCTGCACTTTTGGGGGGCGGAGGGTTGAGAAGATCTCTCTCCCAGGCGGGCCCCGTCGCCCAACACAGTAGGGTAGCCGCGCCGCCACCACGTGACACGCCCGCGCGGGGGGCCCGCGCAATGCCAGGCGAGGCCCCGCCCCTTGGGCCGCCGCGCACCCGTCGCGCGCGAATGTCCCGGGTCCCGCTGGAGAAGGGGAAAGAGGGGGAGGGGAGCGCAGCGCGGAGGGCTGGCCCCTACGTCGCTGCGTTCCTTCCTCCCGCCTCTTCGCCAGGCCCTGTGTCTCCCCGCCGAGGCTCCGCCCCCTCGTCCCGGCGCTCCAGCCAATGGCGAGGCAGCGCGAACCTCTCCGGCTGGGGGTGGGGAGTGCGCGCGAGGCCTGGCGCGCCTGCGCTCTGCCGCCCGCCCCTCGCCGTGAGGAGGAGGAGGTGGAGGAGGAGGCGGCTCGCGGAGAGTGAGCGGCGAGCTACAGTGCGGAGCGTGAGTGAGGGAGCCCAGCCGCCTGCCCGCCAGCCTCTGTCGCCGCTGCCGCCTCCTCTCCGTAAGCAGGAGCCCCAGCCGGGGCCCGGCACCCTGCCCCAGCCCCTCCCTCGTCGTCAGGCCGCGAGGGCAGCGAGAGCGAGGGGGAGGGAGAGCAAGCGCCAGGAGGAGGCGGCCGGACCGAGTGAGCGCCAGCGCGTGTGGCTTGAGGGGAAGCCGCCTGCCCGCCCCCTTCGCCTTCCCTTCTCTCCCCCTCCCCGCTCCCCCCCCGACCGCGGAGCAGCACCATGTCGGCGCCGGCGGCCAAAGTCAGTAAAAAGGAGCTCAACTCCAACCACGACGGGGCCGACGAGACCTCAGGTGAGGAGGAGGCGAGGCCGGGGGCCGGCCCGCGCCGCCATTTTCGCCGCCCGCCCCGGCCCGCAGTCGCCGGCGGAGCCTGGGACGCGCGCGGGGGGCGCTGGGCGGAGGGGGGCGGCGGGCGGGTTGGGTGCGGGGCGGCCGCAGGCCTCGGCGCCCTTTTTTGTGCGCGGCGGGGCCGGGGGCCTGGGTGGCGCCGCCGCGGCGGACTGCGATGCGAGGCGGGGGCGCTGCGGGCCTGCTCGGCGCGGGCGGAGGAGACCCCCCTTCCTCTCCCCCCTCCCTCGCTCTCCTCCCCCTCCCTCCCTCCCGAGAAGCCTCTCTTTATTGTGCTCCGCCATGATGCCTCGCTCCCATCAGCCGCCGCCGCCACCACATGGTGCGGCCGGACGCGGCCCCGCGCCCGGGCCTCCCGCGCGGCTCCCCCTTTCTGGCCGCCCCGCGGGCGGCGCCCCCGGCACCCCCACCCGGAGGCTGGCTACGGCGCGGCCTTCTGTCGCGAGGTTGGGCGGGGTGGGGGTGCGGGGAACCACGCGACGGGCCGCGCACTGGGCCTAGTCCGGGTGCGAGGATGCTCCGGCCACCCCCGGACACGCTCCCCACGTGGGGTGGCTACCCCTTCGCGGCGGCGTGCTGAGAAACGTAGCGCGAGCGGCCGGAGTATCGGAGGGTCTTCAAAATGACTATTAGAAAACATATTATCCTTTACGTGGAGGCTTTTTCGGCAATGGGGGGAGGTGCCGCAAATCCCGGGATGGTCACCGGAAATGAACCATTGGATCAAACCCCTTCACGCCCACTTAGCTTTGTAGGGTTTGCAGTCTTCACAGGGCAAAAAGGACACCTTTTCATAGCACACCCCCTTTTCCTCCTCTCCTTTTGTGCTTCATAGTTTTCTGACTTGGTAGTTGCTCCCTGTGTACTCCAGAACCGTGTAGTGTCACACCTGAAGCCAGCAGCTTGTCTCAAATTGGGTTGGGGGGAGGTGAGAAAGGTCACATTCAAGTCCTGGGGTTCACCTTACTCTAAGTAGAGTGCTTAGGTTGGTGAAGTAGTTCCGCGTGGTTTCCCTTTGTAGGTGTGTCTGTTGCACTAATGCAATAGATACTGAACAGAATTTTCAACTTTGTAGAAACAGTGTTTCTACCATTGGTGTATTGATAGCCTAATGGAGTAGTTAGTTTCTTTGTATTCTTCTATTCAGCTGGTATTCTGTAGCCAGTATTTAATGTGATAAAAATTTCCGGATGAGGTTTTTCTTGGTTTCGGTAGTAGAACTGTGATAATTGGCCCCTTTTTTTCCCCAGTAATGGGGCTCTTAAAAAGTGCTACAGTCAAAACCATTTTCTAAGTAGCCTGGCAAGATAGTGTGATTGGTGAATGGCCCTTTAATTAAAAAGTAATTTGTCAACTAAATGAATGAACACGTGGAAAGCATGCCTTATAGTGGACAACCCCCCCCCCTTTAAAAACAGTTTTATTGAGATGTAATTAACATACCATAAACAGTGTTTCTTAACATTGGGGAAACTAGCGTTTTCTAATTAGTGTTGAGTCTTATGCAACTTTTTCTTGCAGAAAAAGAACAGCAGGAAGCAATTGAACATATTGATGAAGTACAAAATGAAATAGACAGGTAAAGATTTTCCTAATTTCCTTTGGCAATATTCTCTGTGAAGTGTTTAGTGGCCTGGTAATCATTAAAAATATGGTCAATTAAATCTGTGTCCATTAAGCAGGGAGATGATTGTAACTTGGTTAGAAATGGTATGAAAATTACTTGTCAGATATTTGTATAGTCACCAAAAAATATTTGGTAGAAGTGTATTGACCTTAAAAAGATTGGGGGTTTCTTTCAGAGGCTACAAATTGCTTCAATTGCAGTGTATAGACTTCTGACTGTTCAGCATTATGGCATCAGTGTTGCTCTGGCTTACCTTATAACTTTGTTACTTGATTAGCAGCTTAAGAAAAAACCCTGCCTGAGAGAAACAATTGATGTTGTCCTGGTAATAGAGTAGTAGATGAAGTAAATATACAATGTTACCAGTATGCTCAGTTTGAGAACTGTCTTACTGGTCCTTATTGTAAATCAGGCTGAACTTCTTGCTAATAGCCATCATGATTTTGCTATCTACATCTACAAAAAAAGATGATTTGTTTATGATAAATAGGTATTGTTATAAAGCCAATAAGAATATTCAGTCTGTAGCCTCATCAATTTTCGTGGTTGTCAAATCCATTGTCAACATGTCTTTTCATTTGCTCCAGACTTAATGAGCAAGCCAGTGAGGAGATTTTGAAAGTAGAACAGAAATATAATAAACTCCGCCAACCATTCTTTCAGAAGAGGTCAGAATTGATCGCCAAAATCCCAAATTTTTGGGTAACAACATTTGTCAACCATCCACAAGGTATGATTTCCCCCCAGTGAGTGGAAGGGCTTACTAAAAGTAAGATGCTAGCGTGTTAGTGAATGAAGGGACCTCATGCTGGATTGCACATAGAGGATGAAACACACAAAAGAGGAAAAGACTTGAAAGTCAATGCTTTCTATGTATTTGGAAGAGACTGTATTTTAACTTTGAATTGTTATTATTTGATAACTAACACTCTTAAGTGTTTTGACACTCTTATGTAGTTAAGAGCTCTTTGATTTTCTTCCGTTAATAATGGATTTATGAAACCAAAGATGCTCACTGAATTGGATTGTTATTAATATTCGTTTGTTTAAACTTCACTTGACCTGTAATTTGTTGGTCTAGTGTCTGCACTTCTTGGGGAGGAGGATGAAGAGGCACTGCATTATTTGACCAGAGTTGAAGTGACAGAATTTGAAGATATTAAATCAGGTTACAGAATAGATTTTGTAAGTATCAGTAATTCATGTTGTTTGCCACTATGGAAATTAATCTCAGCTTTGTTTAGAAGAGCTTTTTAAAATTGATTTCTAACTCTTTAATCATTTATCTTAGTATTTTGATGAAAATCCTTACTTTGAAAATAAAGTTCTCTCCAAAGAATTTCATCTGAATGAGAGTGGTGATCCATCCTCAAAGTCGACTGAAATCAAATGGAAATCTGGAAAGGTATGCTTTGAGGAATTGGACAAGGATATTTTGTGTATTTTGGCTTAGTGGAACTTAACCAATTCGTGGTGCTCTGGTAATAAGCTAAATACAAAACCTAACGGTGTGATAAAACTTAGAGCTCTCATTAAAATTATAATGCAAGTTTGTTTAAGAATCAGGCAGACTTGGGGATTTCTGTATTGGTAATTGAGTTCTTCAAATGGTTTGCCCTTTTCCCAAAACCCATTTATGCCTGCATTTAAGTTAAGGTATATTTATTAATTATCATACTGTTATAATGGCATTTTTTTTAAGTGGAACTAATTTTATGAAATTCAGTTGTGGCCTTGTCTTCAAAAGCTTGTCATAAAATTAAGAGGGCTCAGTCTTGTGGATCTAGGATTTTAGAGCTTGCTCTTTACCCCCTTGTAAATTTTATACTTGCAATTTTAGACAATGATAATGTAGATAATATACTGATGTCTATATTTGGTTCTGCTTTGAGGGAAAATTTGTTATTTTAGATTACAGGGAATTTAATATTGCAGGTAGCCTATATCAAAAGTTCTTTACATCTTCATTTAGGACTTGACGAAACGTTCAAGTCAAACACAGAATAAAGCCAGCAGGAAGAGACAGCATGAAGAACCAGAGAGCTTCTTTACCTGGTTTACTGACCATTCTGATGCAGGTGCAGATGAGTTAGGAGAGGTCATCAAAGATGATATTTGGCCAAATCCATTACAGTACTATTTGGTGAGTGGCAAATGCTCTTGTTTGCATTGTTACACGTGTCGTTTGATTAACAATGAGTGTTTAAGGTAATTTTTTTGCTTTTTTAAGGTTCCTGATATGGATGATGAAGAAGGGGAAGGAGAAGATGATGATGATGATGATGAAGAAGAAGAAGGATTGGAAGATATTGATGAAGAAGGGGATGAGGATGAAGGGGAAGAAGATGAAGATGATGATGAGGGAGAGGAAGGAGAGGTAAAAGAAAAATTGGCTAAATCTTAGAAGACTAGAATCTTTATGCCCATTCTGAGCTGAACTGATTCTTAAAGAATTCGCTGTGTTACTTTATTGTGTAATGAAACTGACCCAGAACTGATTGTGTGAGTGATATAAGCCTTTCTCTGTCTCAAGCATCAATAAAAATTTTGATAATCGCATTGTATCCATAATTTGACTAGTTCTGCTTTTGGATTTAGTTTTTATGGTTTCTCAAGCCTGTCTTTCTAACCAGTACTTAATGAAAGTGATAGGCAGTGCAGCTGGTCACAGTCCTAGGAAATCTTCCAAATAACAAAAACCTGCAAACTTCAGGATTCTTGACTGGTCAGATTGTAATAGATTAGTTTTCATTTGGTTTGAATTGTTTGGTATGAAAGATGTCCAGTGTTGTGGTTAGTGCTGAAAAGTTACTAATTTATCTGAAAGAATGTCTGGGCCTTTTCATCATAGAGTCAATGCAGATTGATATATAGGTTCAGAAATTGGGTGCCCATATTATTTTCCTTATGTTCTATGGGATCCATCATGGTCTATAGAGCGTATGAAAACTAGTGAGTATTAACCCTGAAGATTTAACCGCCCACTTTTTTCTTACAGGAGGATGAAGGAGAAGATGACTAATAGAACACTGATGGATTCCAACCTTCCCTTTTTAATTTTCTCCAGTCCCTGGGAGCAAGTTGCAGTCTTTTTTTTTTTTTTTTTTTCCCTCTTGTGCTCAGTCGCCCTGTTTTGAGATCTCTTTTCTCTCCTTTACACCATGGTTCTCAACTTATTTTGGGGGAAATACCTTGCGCAGAATACAGTGGGAAAAGAATCTCTACCCATTTCTGTTCCAAATTCATTTTTATACCTTCCTGTCTCAACAACAACAAAAACTTTATGGAATCAACACACCACCGTGCTCTGTGGGAAAAAAGAAAAACCTTCTGCTTCCTTCACTCGGCTGGAAGCTGGAGGGTGCTAGGCCCCTGTGTAGTAGTGCATAGAATTCTAGCTTTTTTCCTCCTTTCTCTGTATATTGGGCTCAGAGATTACACTGTGTCTCTATGTGAATATGGACAGTTAGCATTTACCAACATGTATCTGTCTACTTTCTCTTGTTTAAAAAAAGAAAAAAAAAAATTAAAAAAATGGGGTTATAGAAGGTCAGCAAAGGGTGGGTTTGAGATGTTTGGGTGGGTTAAGTGGGCATTTTGACAACATGGCTTCTCCTTTGGCATGTTTAATTGTGATGTTTAATGGACATCCTTGCAGTTTAAGATGACACTTTTAAAATAAAATTCTCTCCTAATGATGACTTGCCCTGCCACTCAATGGGAGAATCAGCAGAACCTGTAGGATCTTATTTGGAATTGACATTTCTCTATTGTAATTTTGTTCATTTTTATTTTTAAATTTTCTTTTTGTTTCACTGGAAAGGAAAGATGATGCTCAGTTTTAAACGTTAAAAGTGTACAACTTGCTTTGTTACAATAAAACTAAATGTGTACACAAAGGATTTGATGCTTTTCTCTCAGAACAGATATAGATGTTCCAAGTTTGACTTTTTTAACACATTGTCAAACTTTGTCACCCTATCCGAATTTTTTGATACGCACTTTGCAGGATGACCTCAGGGCTATGTGGATTGAATAAAGGGATTTGAGTCCATGTATTAATGTCTCCATAGCTGGGAAACATTGTGGGAACAATTTGCCATCAATTTCTGAAAATACATCATTGATGATACCAGTTTGCTCAAAATTCAGTTCTTTGAGGGTTTGTACCCTTGTTTATAAAATGTGTAGTTGGCATTTTTTTAAATGGGCTTTTATTTATCTGGGTATAATAATGAAAATAGTGCCTGCCACCACCATCAGCCAGACCTGGTGCTCTAAGGCCAAGTTACATGTGCGGCAGTTGCTGGCATGTCTTCACTGGCACTAAAATGTGACCAAGAAGAAGGGCTGTCTGTGTAGGAAGTCATGTTGGTGAGAAACTCAGGTTAGGATTACTTTTTGTCTGAAGTACCAGCTATCTAACAAAGCTTTCTCAAATGAGACTCATCTTTGTGAATCTGGGTGAGATGATGGACTCTACTTGGTCTGCTGTATGCCACTGTGCATATAACAATTTGAGAAGCTACTTAATGCATAAGCTTTTAATGCTGTAAAATACAGTAGCTAAAATTCAATGCCACTTAACGTTTTCAGAGATGAATTAATGGCCAGCCTGGTCAAATTCAAAGCTTTTGATGTATAAAACTTTATAAATGGAACTATTGCATCAAGAGGCAAAGTATCAAAACCTGTTTAGATGGATAGTATGTAATTTTTCTGCACAGGTCTCTGTTGAGTAAATACATCACTGTATATCGATCAGGAATCTTGCTCCAATAAAGGAACATAAAGATTTTTTTTTTCGACTGGGGTCATTCTCCTTGTTTTGTAGAGAAATGTTACTTGCTTTTGGATTTAGATGGTAAAGTTTTTTTTGTTTGTTTTTTGTCTTTTTTTTTTTTTTTTTTAGTGACTGGAAAGGGGGAAAATTGCTTTATGGGATGGTGGAGAAACTGCTCTTTAAATAGGGTCTGGCAGTAAGTGGAGCATAGATCAGTATGAAAAGGCTCGAGTTGGTCCATTGTTAAGTCCTGGGCAAATTACTGACTCAAACTGTGTTTGGAATGTAGTTAATAGTTCCTGAGGGGATTCTGTATTTTGATTTAAAGGATTTTCACTGGGTAAAACAACTGAATAAATAACCATTAAGTAAGTCTTGTGTTTTACAAAGACAGTTGACCATAACTGCATGTTATGGTGAGTTGTAGGGCTGTTAGATTATAAATGACAATTTATCTTTTGGATATGGATCCCTTAAGGTAATATGCTCTAGACTAGTGTCTCAAATCTTGTAAAAGAATGCTAGGCTATGAGCAAAGTAACCTTAGCTTCCTATGCTACAGAAAAGCTAGTGTGCTTTCTGCCCCAGTCGCAAGGGTGTTTCTCTGACGGGTGGTTCTGTGATGGTCTTTAATGTTGGAAAGGGTTGAATGAATAGCTCAAAGCTCCTTTGCTACAAGGATATTTAAGAAGAGCAAAACAAATAGTGACTTTTAGGTAGTTTTTCTATGGGTAGCACAGACTCTTCTAAAGCTATGCCGTACTCTGCTTATGAGGGGAATTTAATAACATGATTTGGGACCATAACTTGTAATGTGTCCTTACACTTGTTTTCAAAACATAAAGGAACGCTCTATTCCAGACCATCCCTGCAGTTGATGAGGTTACTTGATTTGCATCTTAAACTGGACTCCCCTATTTCCATAGCAGGCTAACACTCAGGTGTTCATAGCCAATTTTGACTCAAATTTAGAATTAAAATGACCCACAGGATAACTGGACATCTTACCTGCTGACAAATTTGCTTTATATCTGGCCAGATTGCTTCACCTACGTTGGCTGGTTTCTAAAAGGCATGAGTTTTTAACTCTTGCATAGATTTTGGGGGCCTTTGGACTTGAGAGGATTTCTGAACAGTTTTTTTTTAATCCATTTTGTAATCATTACTGCTTTATAACGCCACGAGTTTCATGGTCTCAGCTGGTCCCAATACTAGGTTTGATCTGCCTTTTTTGTTAGATATGAATCATTTCTGGCTGTTGGAAAAAAAAAAAAAAAGGAATTCTGTTGCAAAGGATGAAGACTCAGGATTTTCTGAAGACTGAGACAAGTTGTTTAGGAGATGAGTTAATACCCACTCCAATTGTTTAAAGAGGACAACAGTTTTGCATTTTGAAAAGTCTGTCCTCCGCCCACCCCCAGTAGCAACCAGTCCCTTTTGAATATATGGCTGTGTTTATGAAGGGGTACAGGTTTACTTTTTACCAGGTGTAGTTAGAACAAGAATAGATGTTGAAAATGGAGTAGGGGTGTGCCAACTTGATTGGTGACATTGTGTACTCAGATATACACAAGGGAGGGAAGTCTAAATGTATGGATCAATGTTTCCAAAGTGTGGAAAGGGGAAAAAGTTTCATTATGTGACCTGCTAGAAAGTTTTAGGTTCCTTTCAGACTGAATGTTTATACAGACTTTTTAACAGCCAATTAGCTGGAGTTTGCACTATCTGCTGGATGTTGAACATGAACTTCAGTTTTCCTAAGAATTGCAATCCCATAAATTGCCATCACCATCAAATATGTAAAATGCAGATGAATGTAGTTATCTGCTCAGGCTTCCATGAGCCCAGGACTTAAGTTCCCTATAGTTTGTACTCTGGAGGCCATGGAAACTTGGCTTTGCCCAGCCTGTATGCGTTAGGAAAGAGGTGAATAGGTTGTTAATTCTGATCTACTCTCCCTTAACGTGATATGTGAGCCAGTGAAACACTTCATAGCAGACTCAAAACTATCTTGACTTCTTATTCTTCCACATAATTCAGGTTCTTGGCTCAAGGGAGTAGATAAATGACCCTTGAGATGGAAAAACCTTCCTGTGGAGAGTTACTTGAATCAGGTTACCCATTTGACTTCCAGAAGTGGCATTCACCCATCAATTCAAATACATTTTTAAAGTGTTAATTAGCATTATTTATATGACTGTTGGCACTATTGGGGAATTCCTTGAAAGGGGGAGCTTGCTAGTTTGATCCATGGATTTTTTTTTTTATTCAGTTTCATTCAAACACAATCACATAACATACAATCATCCATGGTATACAGTGAGCCGTTAACAGTATGATAATCTAGTTATGCATTCACGACCACAATCTATTTCTGAACATTTTCCCCACATCAGAAAGAATCAGAACAAGAACAAAAAACTAAAAATGAAAAAAGAACACCCAAACCATACCCCCATCCCATCCCATTTGTCATTTAGTTTTTATCCCCATCTTTCTACTCATCCATCCATACACTAAAAAAAAGGGGGTGTGATCTACAAGGTTTTCACAATCACACTATCACCCCTTGCAATCTACACCGCCATATAATCATCCCCAGGAGTCCAGACTGCCGGGCCGGAGCTCGGCAGTTCCAGGTATTTACTTCTAGCCATTGCAACA
>PVKY010009416.1:0-13320 GCA_004027775.1 Bradypus variegatus
TTTATGGATGGATGAGTAGAAAAATAGGGGAAGGAAACAAACAAACAAACAGACAAAGGCACCCAGTGTTCTTTTTTACTTTAATTGCTCTTTTTCACTTTAATTATTATTCTTGTTATTTTTGTGTGTGTGCTAATGAAGGTGTCAGGGATTGATTTAGGTGATGAATGTACAACTATGTAATGGTACTGTGAACAATTGAATGTATGATTTGTTTCATATGACTGCGTGGTATGTGACTATATCTCAATAAAATGAATTTTAAAAAATGTCCTATTTAATCAAGAACAACCAAATAAATGCCCAAGACCTGTACTTAGAGTCAGTTAGAACTGGGTTCTTAAACTGAGGTACTGTTCCGGCTTGCTAGAACTGCCATTATGCAAAACACCAGAAATGGATTGGCTTTCATAAAGGGGGTTTATTAGGTTACAGATTTACAGCTTAAAGACCATAGAAATGTCCAAATTTAGGTATCAACAAGAGGGTACCTTCACTGAGGAGAGGCCAATGGCATCCGGAACACCTCTGTTAGCTGGGACAGCATGTGGCTGGCGTCTGCTGGTCCTTTGCTCTTGGGTTCTGGTTTCCAAGAAAAGGAATCTTTCTCCAAAATGTCTCTGTCTTCACTCCTCTCTCTCAGCTCCTGTGCGTCCTTGCTTCTTTCTCCCAGGGCATGTCTTTCTAAGCATCTGGGGGTCTTTGCTTACCTTCTCCGGGGCAAACTCTGGGCTTCTTCTCTTAGCTTAGCATCTCCAAACGTCCTTCTGTCTGCATCTCCAAGCATCTCTAAGGGTCAGCGTCAGCATCGACTCGGCGCTCTCTTAAGTAGTCCAGTGAACTAATCAAGATCCACCCTGAATGGGTGGGGTCCACACCTCCGTGGAAATAATTCAATCAGAGGTTCCACCCTAATCAGCAGTCTGCATTAAAGAACATGACTTTTCTGGGGGACACAGTATATCCAAACTAGCACAGTACTTACTAGCTGAGTAAGCGTCTCTGAAAAGATCACGTAAACTCTGAGTTTCAGTTTCCCCCATCTGTAATATGGGAATTCCCATATTACAGTCAAAGGGTTACTGTGAAAACTGAATGAGATAACATGTGTGAAATCACCTCCCATAGGCAGTGGTTAGCTGTCTTGAACTGCTTGTGTGGTGTTGCTTATTTCCAAAGCTTTGTGTTTTTTCCGGAGGGAGCTGAGTTACTCAACCATGGCTTCTTTTCATCTAAGGATCAAGCTTTTTAGTCACTGCCATGCCTTGATTCACCCAATTCGATCACCATAAAATAAAGAGGGCTGGAAATCCTAACACAGCGTCCCAAGGGCTGCAAATCAAGAACGCAGCTCCTGGGACACCCCGGGAGACTGCGGCACGGTGATTAAAGAGAGACTTGACTGCATCAAAAGCCCCATCTTGATAACCCTCCCAATCAAGAGGTCGTTAGAACTGACAAATATTTCCTCGCAATCTGATTTTACAGAGATCTGCATTTCTTTTAAAGGAGCATTCCGAAGGGAAGCATGGAACACTCAAGAAAACCGTGAGGCCCTGGGGAGGCAGCAGCCCCTCGTTCTGACGAGTAGGATGCCCGGTGGCCTGTCCCCGCTGCTTCCCACGCACCGCATCCGGGCCCGGCGGCTGCGCGCTCCAGTCCGCAGGCGGGCAGGCGGCCCACTCCTCTGCAGCTCGGAGCTCCTCCGCAGACCTGCTAGTGACGGTCCCTCCGCCTCCTCCCACCTGGTAGGGCCAGGCACAAGGACTGAGCTCCCCCAACTGTGCCACCATATCCTGCAACGGGAAGATACTCTTTCTTCCTCCTTTTTCTCCTCAAATGAGGTAAGTCGGTGCAATAATAGCCACTTCACAGTGCATTCAATTTTCAACAATCTACTCTCTTCTCTCACCAAAAGCGTTACGATGCTTCTGGCTAAATCAATTATAAATCGTGATCTTCCTTTTCTTGGTGATGCTCATTTTCCTTCAACATGTCAAAATTCTCAGAATCAAAAAGATGAGCTTTTAAATGAAGACCATCTAGAACTTAAATTACGTTCTCCCCATCATAAAATTCCTTCAGAGGCTCTCGCTGTCTGTAACATAAAATCCACATTCCTTTGCATGATCTCTAATCCTGTCACAGGGTGGCCCCAACAGGCCTTCTCAGCCTCCTCCCCTCTCTCTCTACCTACTTCCCTCCTTTCCTCACCCCTCCCTCCCTCTCCAGGTCCGCTGTCTCATGCACACACACTCACACACATACACAACTGGGTTTCACTTACTTTCATTCCCTATATATTTCCACGTCGTTCCCCCCACCCCCACCCCACGCCTGGACTTCCCTTATACATTTTTTGCTTCGAAAACTGCCTCCACCTTCAAGACCCACTTCTCTAAACCCCTATCCATTTTCTTCAGTCTGGTGATAAAAGCTACCATTTATTTTAAAAGCCCATTGGTTCACCTAGGGAGCTTTCTAAAAATGAATATTCCTGGGCCTAATCCCATACCTAACTGAATCGGAATCACCCAGGGTGGGAAGGAAGCACTTATCTTTTTCCAAAGCTCCACTGTTGATTTTAATGCGCAGCCACCTGAGAAGCTGAGAAGCTATGGGGGGCGGGGCTAGCAGCTGAGAACGTGGGCTCCGGAGCCAAACGTTGAGTTTGAAGCCGGCTCCACTGCTCAGCTGGCCCTCCGACCTTGGGCGAGTCACTCAACTTTTCTGTGCCTCTATAAAATAGGGATGATGATGAAAATAGTGTATAACTCATTAGGGTCGGTGTGAGTTTTAAATGAAAAGTGCCTGGCACAGTGTAAGTGCCCAATAAATGTGAAGTATGATTGTGCCTCCCTAACACACACTTCAAATAATCTTCACAATAACCCAGCTGTGTTTTCCAATGAAGAATCTGAGGCTCAGAATAAGTAAAACAGGACTCACCCCTGGCCTCAGAATCTACGTTCATTCTAGTAAACTGCACTGTGCTTTATATTTGTGGTGGGTGAATCACCTTTTGGGTGGATCACTTGACATTGGATGTCAAGTTTCTTGTAGACAGGATCCATGTCTTGGGCATCTTTGTATTCCCAACACCTAGCAAAATAATTGGCATCTAGTAGACCCTCAATAAATGTTGGTTGAAATATGAAGTAATAAAGAAGAAAAGGAAGGACGAGAGAGAGCAGGAGGGAGGTCCATAAAGCAATGATGGTACAAGTATCCTTGAGCCATTCTTGAAACCTCTAATTGTACCATACATCATCCATTAGAGAAATCTTTACAAACATTATCTCCTTCATACCCTATTTGGAATCCCCATTGGAATGTGAGAGGTATATTAATATCCCCATTTTAAAGATAATAGAAGCAGGGAATGGTTGTGGCTAGTGAACTGCTTGATTTCTTTTCTTATCTTTATTTTATATATTCTATTTCATCTGTGTTTTAATCTGGTAAACCACTTCCAAATCATCTATGAAAATAACTAGCATATAAATCAATTAACAGTTTCATCACTGATGTTGTTTTCGCCTAAAATTTACCTCCTTGAGAGAAGGGGTGAAAGACTGGAATTCCTATTGACTGATGCTCCCTAATTAATAAAAATGCAAATATTTGTAATGTATCCACCAGACATCCATGGAGTCTATCTTTGGGAAGGATTGAAGAATATGTGTTTAAAGGAGGGGGATGGCACATGTGTCAAACGGAGGAGGGCATGTGGATGAGTTTGGGGAACTTCACTCACCCAGGGTGGCCTGGAGAAGTAGCTGGCCAAGATAGCAGCATCAGCAGAAACTGAACTTAATGAAAAAGAATCATTCTCTGGCAGATGAAAGCCATGTGACTGCAGCTCCTGCTGGCTGGGAGAGCAATGGTGTGCTGGTTTGGAACTGTTATGTACCCCAGAAAATGCCATGCTGTTTTAATCCATTCTTGTGGGTATAGACCTATGGTGGGTAAGAGCTTTGGTTAGGTTGTTTCCATTAGGATGTGACCCACCCAATTCAAGGTGGGCCTTAATCCTTTACTGGAGCCCTTTTGAAAGGATAAAAGGCAGAGACAGAGAGAAAGGGCAAAAGGATGAGAAATGTCCAGAGAAGCAAGAAGGCCCCACAGGAGCTGAAAGAGAGAGCCACTGAAACCAGAACCCAGGAGAGAAGGACCAGCAGACATCTCCATGCGCCTTCCCATGTGATAGGAGAACCCTGGATGCCAGCAGCCTTTCATCAGAGAAGGTATCCTCTTGTTGATGCCTTAATTTGGACATTTTCATGGCCTTAGAATTGTGACTTGTAACTTAATAAATCCCCATTGTTAAAAGCCAACCCATTTCTGGTATATGGCATTCTGACAGCTTTAGCAAACCAAAAAAGTGGTGACCTCCACTTGGACCTGGAAACAGAGCCCAGGAGAACTGCCCTAACCCCACCCCAGCAACCCCACTGTGCTGCAGGGAACTGTTGGAGCTCAGTTGCTAGTGAAGGACCAGAAGCCAAGACTGCACCCCACTGTCAGAGTGGAGAAAGCTGCGGTTCCCAGCCTCCAGACCACCAAGAACCTTCAGGGGAGCTTCTCCCCAAGGATTCCCTACCTCACTACTACTCCCTACTACTAAACTGCTCTTATTAGGTAATTGTTCATTTCCTCCCAACTCACCACCTCCCCCAACCTGTTTTTATTTTTAATACGGATCAGATTTCTGACTAGCCTGAGCTAAGCAATATTAATATGATGAATGCATATAATTTCAGGCAAAAATCAGAGAACCAATACCTCCACTGCCTCCCTCCACCTTTATTTTTTTCCCTGCCTAATTCCTACTTGCCTTTCAAGACTTAGATCCTCCAGGAAGCTTGTCCTGATTTCTTTCTTGCAGTTACCCTCCTCCCCCAAATCCCATCCCACCACATCATTGGGTTAAGTGCCCCTCCCCTGTGTTCATGTGTCCCTATGCTTCCCTCTGTCACAGACCTTATCACGTTGAATTGCAATTGTTATTTATATGTCTCTCCCACAAATTTGATTGCAAGGGCCTTGAAAGTTGGTATTGTGTCTATAGTCTCTAGTAGAGTATCAGTTTACATTTAAGAGTCCAAATGTTGGTTGAATTGTTTTGTTAATACAATGTAACACTTCTGGAATCTGGAGAGCCTTATTCCAGATATGAATTCTGTTAGGCTTTTAAAATGTTGAAAGAAGCCCAAAGACTCTTCATTGCTACCTTCAAGGGCCTTTAGGGATCTGGAGACCACTGTGGGTGACTGCATTTGGCAGAGATACCACAAGCAGACCTTGCAAACTCCACCTGTGATTCTGACAGGAAGACTCAAGAACGGGTCAGAGAAACCTTAGCTTAGTTTTTTAATCCAGTCTGAGAGCCAAAGTCTCTCCCCTGCCCCACTCCCCCCTCAGCCCTTCAGATATGCTTAATGAGTTTAAACCATTTACATTTATTGGAGTTCCTGTTATATTAAGACTTATCTTCCAGCATTTTCCTATTTTCTACTTATCAAACTTTTTTGCTTGTTTCTTTTTTCCTCCTTACCTGTATTCCATTTGAAAAATAATTTTTTTCTTTTGTTGCCTTGAAAGTTGTATGTCCTATTTTTATTCTTAAGGCCCATACTTGTGTCTATTTCCCTCTAATTATGCTAATTTAATGCCTGAAATTTATCAATATTAGTATTTTCCCTCCAAATGAGTATCATTAGAGATTTGGGAGGAAGTTACTTTTGTTTTGTTTTGTTTTTGCTCTTACTTTTTGGTCTTCGCTTAATGGGCAATAAACTTTACTGAGTTATTTATTCACCATTACTTCCCAAGAATCTTATAGCATCCTCTTGGATTTATTTTTCTTTTTGTCATTTGCTTCCTCCAATAATGCTTTCAAGAAAAAAATATTTGGCTGGTATAAACTTTCTGAAGCCAGGTATGGTTAAGAATATTTTTACTTCACCCTTGAATCCATATGATAGCTTAGCTCAGTAGAGAATTTTAGTTTCAAAGTTTTTTCCTTCAATACTTTGAAAATATTACTATATTGTCTTTTTAGAGCTAGTGTTTGATCTGAATCTTTTCCTTTGTGGTTATCAACTCTTTCTTGCTAGAAGTTGTTAGAATTTTCTCTGTCTTTGATGCTGTTAAATTTCATTATGTGCCCAGGTTTATTTTTACCTATCTTGTGTCTCATCATTTTTTTTTTAATTCTAGAAAAGACTCTGTAGTTATTTTTCCAAGATTGTCCCCTTTTATTTTTTTCTCTACTTCTAGGACTTCTATTAGAAGGATGCTAATACTTCTATCCTCCATGCTTCTTAACTTTTATTTTAGATTGCCCTCTCTTTTTGCCTTCCTGTTGCTGTGGGAGAGTTCCTTGACTGGGTTTCCAGCTTACAAATTCTTTCCTCAGTTATAGGCATCCTGCCAGTCAACCCATCTACTAAGTTCTTTATTTCAAACATTATTTCTGTTTTGTCTGGTATAAGCTTTTCAGTTTACAGTTTTTTTTAATAGCTTTTTGTTCCTCACAAGTCTCTATTTTTTCTCTGTGAGCTCACATTCCCTGGGAAGTGTGATGTGTATTGGGTGAGGGGGCTAAACCCAGGCCCTGACCTTGTCCCTGTGGGGGTGAGCTGGGGTGGCAGGGTGGGTGATGCACCTCAGGGTCCAGCCTCTAGCACACAGTGGGCTCCACACTCTGTGTTCCCCACTTCCACCAGGTGACCCCACTGCTCAGGGAACCCTCCTGTTCCCCAGGCAGAGACATTTCTCTTTTCCAAATGCTTAGTTATATAACCCCTTTTGAGGAAGGAGGTAGAAGGAAACATTCAGGAACCCTCAGATCTGGAAGTTCCAATCAAACAAATTCTGATAACCTATTTTCTCTTTAGAGACAGCTGACCTAGGTAGCTGGGATGGAAGTGGGCAGCATGGCTGGTGCCTTCTGTAAAGGTAAGGGCTCCCCAGTTTACCTACCTCTGTCCCTCTATCAACTACCAAGAAGGCCTCTTTGGCCGCATTTTCTTTTCCCTAAAACTTAGCAATAAACTTCATTTAAATTTTTTTGCATTTTCTATTAAATACACATTTTATATCAAGTACATATATAACATATATGTATTGGATTTAATATTGTATATAACTTAAAGCTTATATATAATTACACTCAGACATATATATATGTACCCAAATTATTCTCATATTTTTGTTTTTCGGTGTAAGCTTTTAACAGTATACATTATATCAAGGTAATTTCTACATAATTTGTTAACTTAGAATTTATAGTTTAAAAAGGTTGTTTTCCATTTTATTTTGTGGATGCACTATAATTTACTTAACCATTTCCCAATTGTTGGACATTTATTTTTTTTAATTCAGTTTTATTGAGATATATTCACATACCATACAATCATCCAAAGTGTACAATCAGTTGTTTGCAGTGCCATCATATAGTTGTGCATTCATCACCCCAATCTATTTTTTGAACATTTTCCTTGTACCAGAAAAAGTGAAAATAAGAACAAGGAATAAAAGTAAAGAACACCCAAATCACCCCTTCCTCCCACCCTATTTTTCATTTAGTTTTTTTGACCTCATTTTTCTACTCATCCATCCATACACTGGAAAAAGGGAGTGTGATCCATAAGTTGGCTGCATTTTAAAGCCCAGCATGAGCAAGCCTGTTCCTTTTGAACCAGCCAGGTGAGATCTGAATGCAGAGGGGAAACAGTAGCCAAGCAGAAGCCTGGCCAAAGGAGGAGACCATTTTTTTTCGGCTTTATTAAAGCTGCAGCTTCAGCAGAGGTCATCTCTCTTTTCCCTCCTCTTCCTCCATGTTTCACTCCCTCTCCATAAATATTTAGAATAAAATCCATCCCTGCCTCTGAAAGATCAGGTTTAATTTTTTATATAAAATTTGGGAGGGAAGGTGTTAAATAAAGTTGTCCCTGAGTAATAATATAGAATGGATTCTCAATACATCTTAGCCTGACATATCAAGGGCTCAACGATTGCTGGGACTGGCAGCCAAGCCATTAATTTGCTGATTCATTTCTAGAGAAAGCCCACCAGCTTTGATTTCCTAATTTACTTCCATAGACAAATTCATGGATTTTATAATTACTTATTCCTGCCTTATTTTCACATCATTTTCCCATTTCAAAGTCGGAGTTTTGTGATTGAAATACCATTAACATCAATATTTAGTTTCCAAAGACATTTTAATTGTAAATGAATAGTGCAAAGAATCATGTCCCCTTGCACGCAAGTGCACACAAGTGCATCTGATTATTCCAGTTTGGCAGTTTGCTTCATTACTTTCATACCAGAGGAATTGCAAAGATTAATTATTATTGCTAACTCTTAAAAAGTTAAAAGCATTACACTGGTGTTGGCATTGTTTCATAACTTTTTGGAGCTATATGATTCCGAGAAACCTCAAAAGTACAGAGCCATTCCCTTAATCTTATGGAATGGTGCTGTAGCCAGAGCAAGGATTTGGAGTCAAATCAAACAGGGTTCAGATTCCAGAACTTCGTTTACATTGGGCAAAGTATTTAAGCTTTCTGAACCTCAGTTTTCTAATCTGCAAAATGGAGACAATACCTATGTCAAAGAGCGGCTGAGTATTAAATGTAATTGTTCAAATCAGTGTTTCTCAAAGTGTGGACCCCAGACCAGTAGCATCAGCATTACTTGGAAACTTGTAAAAATGCAAATTCGCGGTCTCTATCCCAGATTTACTGAATCAGAAGCTCTGGGGGTGAGGCTCAACAACCTGTGTTTTAACAAGCCCTCCAGGTAATTCTGATGCCCTGATTTAAAGCATATCGCATATGGCGTGTGCTCGGTGTTGCCTTCACCCTCCCTTCTCTTGAAGGCCAGTTCTTTGCATCTAATGATTGGTTCAGGACATGAGCTAGCATTTCAGCCTACTTGCTCAGTTTCAGCTAACACAAACTCTAGACCTAGATAACTTTTCGGGGGATGGATGAAAGAGAACAAAGACCATGTGAAGACGGAGGCAAAAACTGGAGTTAGCTACGAGCCAAGGTGTTGCGGACAGCCACCAGAGAGAGGCATGGGACAGCGTCTTCCTCAGATACCCCTCGATTTTGGACTCCTGCCCTTCAGAACCGTGAGAGAATAAATTTATTTTGCTTTAAGCAGCCTCGTTTGTGATGATTTGTTACAGCAGTCCAGGGAAGCGAATCCGGATGTTTCTTAGGGCTGCCACACGGAAATCCATCAAAGAGCTCGCCTCCCCGGAAGCCCCTGAAGCGGGGGTAGGCAGATAATGTTACGTGTTATCTTATGGAGGGTTCCTTGACCAGAAGAGACCTGAAGTGCTTTATTTATTTCAGTTAGAAATCAGCTACTTTCAATTTCCCAAAAAGAGCCAGGGCCCCTGGTGGGGCTAGAGCCTTAACTAAATGCTGCCATCCTGTGGGCGGAAACGAGACGCCGGGCAGGACCACGCGGACAACCCAGCCAGGCAAGAATCTGGGCCCAGGCCGGCTGGAAGGGGCGCACGATGCAGCCTCTGCTCCGAAGAGCTCAAAGAGCTCGCTGCAGACCGGAGAAGAGCTTGTGAACAGATAAGGATATTTACATCCTGCAGCAGCCCAGAGGAGGGAGTTGCTCACTCTCCAGTGCTTGAAAAGGCAATTTAATTACACAATCTGTTCCCTAAGGGCATCAGAGAACCTGCAGAATTATTAATAAAATTTCATAGAGCAACAAATAACCGATTTGTTCATGAGAAACTGAAAATTAAGAGTAACTAAAAAAAAAACAAACCCTATTCATAAGGCTGTTTTCTAATTATAATCTAATGGAGAAAACATGGAACAGATTCATTTCTCTTGATACAACAGACAGCTCTGAGAGAGCTCCCATTGATAAATCTGTGTCTCATTTACGCCACATGATTTTAAATTCAGAGAGAATATTTCATTTTACTGTAAAATATCATCCTTTGAGCAAATGCAATTAACTGCTACACATCTCTTAATTCAGCCTTTCAGATGAGTGAAAAGTATTTATCCATCACCCAAAACAAAATGCCAACTCAACTCTCCTCCAGAATGGTTTATAGGCATCTCTCGTTCATAGCTGCTTTTCTGAGAGGCAGGCAATTCAATGCAATGGTTAGGAGTATGGGTTCTCTGGCATAGGGTGGTGGAGCCCATTGGGTTAAGATGGCATCTGGGTAGAGGAGGGGATGGCAGTAGAGATATAAGACAGGTCACATAAAAGAGAATTATTAAATAAGTAAATAGATTAAGGATAAGGGGAGCTGGGTTTTCTCACTGGGAGTTATAAATATTGAAATGAACCTTGTGGTTTTAGATTGGAATTGGAAGTGTGAACTTATATTTTAAAATAAATGTAGAGATGGGTACAGAAATAACTCTATTTATGTCTGTATCTATGACTATGTATGCTTGTATGTATGCACATGCTATCTATTCCCTAGCTCTGTCCACCGAGAGGGCCTGGGAGCAGTGACACCCCAAGAGCAATAAGCCCGTCTAGCACCCAGATCATGGTTTTTAAATATCATTCTCCAATGAAAGGAACCAGGGCTCCTTGACAAATGGCTGATATCAGAGCTAGTACAGGAAAAATACAAGATGAGACTTGAACATCTTGTTTCAAAAAATAAGATATTGCTGAAAAGAATGGTGAGGACTGTCAAAAAGATATGGAAGACTCACACTCCCTTTATCCCATTTATGGACAGATGAGTAGAAAAAAGGGGTACAAAAAGTAAATGAATAATAGGGTGGAAAAGAAGTATGAGATTGGGATGTTCTTTTTACTTTTATTTTTATTCTTATTCTTAGTTTTATTTCTATTTTTTGGAATAATGAAAATGTTCAAAAAATTGATTGTGGTGATGAATGCACAGTATATGATGGTGCTATGAACAATTGATTGTATACTTTGGATGAGTGTATGATATGTGAATACATCTCGATAAAATTGAATAAAAAAAGAAAAGAAAAAAGATACAGGAAGCCAGTTTGAAGGTGCCCCCAGTGGTTCAACCTAGAACCCTTAGACTTCAAAATAATGAAATAACAGATTATAACCCACTGAACAAAATAGGAACCATTAGTCTATAATGATTAAAAATAAATGAAATAGGAAGTTTGATGAAGAGAGATATTTTCATGGCTTAAAATCCCACCCCACAAATTATTAATTGCAAAGGGGAAAAGAACAACTTTAGAGTGGAAAAACCTGGCATTTATCACCTAAATCAAAGTGAACCTTATGAATAATGGGACAAATCAGAGCCTTGGTTCAAGTGGTCAGAGGTAATGAGGACACCACCTCACCAATGATGGTCCTGCCGAAGATCAACAACCTGGATCTAATCATGAGGAAACATGAGACAGACTCAAAATGAAGGCCATTTTGCAAAATAACGTGTAATCTTCAAAAGAGTCAAGGTCACGAAAGCCAAGGAAACCCTGAGGAACTGATCCGGGCTGAAGGAGAGAAAAAAGAGACATGAGAACTAACTGCAACATGTGATTCTGAACTGGATTCTTTTGCTATAAAGATCACTTTTGTGACAAATGGCAGATTTGAATGGGGGTCTGAGGATTAGATGGTAGTTGCATATCAGTGTTAATTTCCTGATTTTGACGGTTGTGCTGTGGTTAAGTCGGAAAATGTCGTTTTTGTAGTAATTACACACTGAAGTATTGATAACTTACTCTCCAGTGGTTTGGGGGGGATAGTGCTTTATACTATACATGTAACTTTTCTATAAGTTTGTGATTATTTTAATTAAAATTAAAAATAAAACTTTAAAAAAAGGATTATCAGTTCTGGAGTCAGATTCCTTGGGTTAGAATCCAGCATCTTCCCTCTTCCCCTTAGTAGTTATGTGATCTTTAACAAGTTACTTAACTTCTCTGTGCCCTAATTTTCATATCTGTACAATGGTAGTAATATTAGTATCTATCTTACAGGGTTATTGTGAAGATTAAATGAGAGCAATAAATGTTATATATTAATAGGGTAACATAATTTATAATAATAGGGAGTACTTAATTTATCATCCAAACTAGGGCATTTTTGACCATAACAATGGTGTTAACTGCTCATGCCCCAAAGAGATCAGCAAATAATTTGTTTATCAGGCAAACTGAAGTTTATTGTTTAATCCAACAATGGAGACCTTGGCAGAGTCTCAGTTGTGTTTCAGGAGCAGGTAATGGACAGGATATGTTTGGGGGGTCTGGTTTAAGTTGGATCTTTTAATGCAGGGACTAGAGATGCTGACTGGGGTTGAGCAAAGTCATGATACAATACTTTAGGATTGGTGGACATAGGGAGGAAAGGATTCTGAGGAGAAGCAGATGTTTGATAAGCCAGTTGAGTGATCTGCTGCTCTGCGAAGGGTGCTGTTTGCCTGATCAGGGTTAGCGGAGTCCTCTATGTTCAGATAAATGGATTTTCTAGAAATTCCTGAAACTTCATTTCTTGGGCAAGAGTTTCCTGGAATCCAAGTCATGTTAAGGCAAACGGTCTGAATTCTTAATCCTATTAAGGAAGAAGAGCTAACTGAGCCTTGACAGATCAAGGAATGCTTCCCAGAGGAGGTTAGAGTAAGTGTAATTTGAATAATTAACAGGAGCTCATCAAGTGACAAAGGGAAGAGGGGAAGCAGAGGGTGTGGAGAGAAGTGTTCCCAGCAAAAGAAGCCAGGGCTTTCTTGGGAACTGTAAGCACCTCAGCCTGAGGAGAGCTGGAGTAGGAGGAAGAAGAGATTGCAGAAGAGGCCTTGGGATGCCTTGCTTTGGGGTTTGGGCTCTATTCCAAGTCATTGGGGGGTGGTAAGAAGGGAGTGGTATGCCTAGATAAGCATATTAGAAAGTTAAACAGCTACAGTAATAGAAAGATGATTGGAAAGGATCAACAGTTAAGAGGCTCTTTTATTAACTCAGGAGAGAAATAAGGAGGACTTGAAATCAACTAGAATCAGTAAGAATGGAGAGAAGAGGCCAGAGGGAAAAGAAGGAAGCAGAACCAATAGGACTTAGTGTTTTGAGTAATTTGCGATTATCATCCTATCCATGAGCATGCCTTATCCCTCTGGTTTGGTTTTTTAGCTTTTTGTTTGTTTGTTTTAATTGTCTTTCAATGAAGTTTTACAGTTTTCTTCTCAGAGGACTTACATTTCTTTAATTTATTCCTATATACTATTAATACTGTTTCGCTATTGTAAATGTTATCTTAAAGCCTCAATTCTCTTCCCCAAGTTGATGAGCTGAAAGGCAGCTATTAACA
>PVKY010009417.1:0-13318 GCA_004027775.1 Bradypus variegatus
ACCACTTATTGTATCCAAGTAAAGACCAGGAGAATACAGGCCCATCTTCATACAGTTTTGGAGTCAAAATAAAGTTTTCTCACTGGGCGAGGGTGTTCAAGGTGCTTATTTCTGAGCTCTGAGTATATATACTGTGTATTAAATATGTGGGAAAATCTATGAAAGCTTAGAAATATCAGTCTTAATTATTTTTTCCTTTCAGCATCCTATGTTTCCTTATTCTAATTTGTATGATTTGCTTTCATTCAGATGAGAGAGTGGGGAAGGAGAGCAGCCTAATTCTGGATTTTAAATAGTGTATATGGGCTTGAGGGCTTTAAGATGCCAATTAACTGGAAAACAGGGTAAGGTTACTTGGGAAAGAATGGATATGTTAACGTGGGAAAAGGATAAAGACCATTGAGAGCAAAAAGGTGAACATGGCAGCCATGACAACCATGCGCGGTGAAGCAAGTGCTTCAGGAGAGCAGGGGCACTTCAGAGTTGAAGATAGAGACCTCTTGGTTCAGATTCAGATTAGGCAGGGGGTAAGCAAGGATCAGGTGGTTCCAGCTCCGGGATGGTAGGGGTATGCGGCTCCCGGCACCAAGACAGACCTGACACAGGCCTCAGTCAGGAAAGGAAGGGTTGCCACTAGCTGAGAAGTATCCCCAATGGCTTTTCAACTCTCTAGTGTTCCACTAAAAGTTGGAAAGCAGCAGAATAAATCATCCTCAACAGCAAAACAGCTTTTTTTCTTTTCCAATTTTCTGAACTATCCCCCTTCCCTTGGATTAAGCCCATCACAAAAGAAGGATGACCAAAAGAAACAGCCCCATGCACCACAACCAATATTTGATACTCCAAGTTTGGTATCAAGGAAGCCATTGCTGAACTTGGAAATCTCCCAGTTTCTTCCAGGTTGAAGTGCCTTTCTTCTTTCCACTATTCTTAATCCCTTTACAATCACATATTAAATATATATCTACAATAAGCAGTCAAGTAGATGACATTTAAATATCACCTTAGTTTTTCTAATCATGTAAAACATCAAAATGTTCCTCAATAGCATCACTTGGTACTTTTGAAAATAATACATGATAAATTGTGAAAATACTAAACCACATAGAAAAAGCCTGTGTTACAAATGACATCTGGTCTTTGCAAAGCCCTTAAGTATACATACATACATATATATATATATATGTATATATATGTATATATATGTATATATATGTATATATATATGTATGGCATAGATATTTAAAGTAGCAGTTTGTGGCACTGAATTACCTCACAAAGTCAAGATAGCAACATCTGAGGTTTTTGTATGCTATCTGATTCAGTGGTCAAAGCCCTATGATCGCTTGGTTTATGCTCTTTCTCACCTATAAATTTATTTAAAATATATTTAAAGACCTCAAAGCTTATGTCAAGTAACAGAACTCCCAGGGGAGTTTTAATTACACTAATGATCTACTAAGAGTTAACTATGAATTTCCCAAAGTCCTGGAAGTTACACAGGTGGCAGGAGAAGTAATCAAGCATGATACTCTAAATTGCTCAAAACCCTCCCCTTCCTCCCCCCATCCTCCTCATTTTTCTCACATTAATTAACTAAAAGAGGGATAATGATTCCATCTTAACATGCTGACATATACTGTATTTTAGATGTAATGAGTTGGACCACATCAAAATACAATGCATAATACACCAAATAGAAAAATAGGCTCAAAGGAGATTATAAAGACTATAATGAATCCTGCTTTTCTCTAAAGTTATCAAATGTTCAGTGTTTGCCCTGACATTTAAGGCAGAGTTCGTCACAAATAGGGCCTTAGTCCGGTGCATATATGGAAAGATTATGCATTGTGCTTCCTCATTTCAATGACAAAAGCCCAATATTCCAAATGCCTATTATTCTTTACTCTCTATATAACCAGTAGCAAGCGTGGGTTTGTGTTTCAGACTTCCCTGTTTCTAAATCAACCAAGGAAAGATTCAGGACATGATTCCACAAAAGCAACCACTGAGAACAGTAAAGAGCTCTATTTCCTTTCCCGCTTCTGGCAGAGGTCAGAACCCCCATCATTAGCCATGTCATAACATAATTGTATTACCACTCCTTATGTGGGCAGATACTGAGCAATAACTGAACACATCACTTTGCTGCACAAATGAAAAAGTGCCACTTCTTTGTCCCAATTTAGCATAAAATCAGTGAAAACAATCTTTAGAAATGACACTGCACTAAGTAAACCAAAAGGAACTGTTATTACTCTGTAGGTATATATTTAAACTGATGATCTGACATCTTCAACTAGAACAAAAACTAGGACTACATGTTGCTACTGAACTCCAATTGTGAGCCCAACTAATCCAATTTCTTTTGGTAACATTCAGTTCAATTAAGGGATACAACGTTACTTAAAATCATCTTAATTAGATGAAACATGGCTATGGAACCCATCTCTCAATGACTGAAATAAACGCATGATGTAAGTTGCAAGAGCTGAACACTGTTACCTCCAGGCTGCACACTTCTTCCAGGCTCCAAGCCCATGCTGCTAGGTCAAAGGGTGCCCTACATAGAGCAACATGCCATCCGCTCTGGCTGTCTGAGATCCCTCACAGTTGCCATAACCAAAGCATTTGCATTATTCAGACTTTTCTCCTGCCATCGGCTATGTGGAAATGGAGGCCAGTTTGCATAGTGATACGTTCATAAGGTAAGGTGCTCTTACAATAAATCGAGTAATACCAGATTAAAATGTTTCCAAAAAATTTCTCCTACGGAGTTTTTTTTGTTTTTGTTTTTGTTTTTTAACTGAAAAACCTAAGTAGTGTTTTGGCAATCTATGGAGCAGCAGTACTGGAAAGTGTCAGCAGAGTAAAACAATCACATTTGACTTTAGAAAAGCTTCAGGAAGATTATATTCATTTTCTCGATGACAGTCTCTTTTGAAATTGAAAATTCCTGGGAAACTATAGTTACAACTGCATGATTTTGAAGCAGAGAAGGATACCGGTTCCATTGGGAATTAGCATGCCAACCTTAAATAGTAAAGTGTTGACAGGTTTAAAATAAAGGTAATGAGTAGTTTATGATCTTATCACCCTGTTAGAAACAAATAGTCAGGCAAAGTGACTGTTTCTTGTAATAAATGGCATATTCATCACATCTCTGAAGGAGACAAGGTTTACCATGCAATCCTGTCTCTTTTGGGAAGACTGATCCAACTTGTTTTTACTAAATGGAGATAGAGGATTCATAGTACACCTCTTCCAAACTTCTGCCCTTCTTCCATATATGAATCACCACAAAAATGAATGCTGGTTGACTATAGTCTGAGCAACTGAAATAGTTGAGCTGGACTGAAATTTTGCCCCAATGCAAATCATAATGGAATAGACAACTCAAGTGTCTGGGCTTTATAGGGTCTAGCAAAACTGTTCAGCCCATTCAATATAATCAGGGATCAGTGACAAATATAAAGATGGGCAGGAGAAGGTGTCCTGCGGGAAACATTCACATGAAATCTTTTCCTACTATTATAAGGATGTCTTATGACTTTGCATTTTTAAAAAATCCATTATTCCTTGGATAAGTTAAATAGAAGACTTGCAACTAGTCTATAGAAAGGGTGGTAATTTGCATTTAAAAAGAACAGTTTGCTCCTTCATACATGGCATGACTTAAAAGGAACTTCAATGAGCTAGTAAAGAAATCCTGAAGACTTTCTAAATTAATTTATTCCATTCACAGCACAATCCACTAAAATTATTTAAAGCACTTCATTGGAAAATGATTTAATATATTGAAGTAATTCCTGATTTTCCAGAGCATTTAACTTTTAAATTAAGTCTGACCCTACTATCTCAAGAACGAGGAGTGAAATTTGTATCCAAGTCATTACTTTCTTTTTGGAGCCTAAATCACTGATAAATTTAATAAGATTTGTCTGGTGTGATTGCCAAAAGGCCTTCTGACCTTTTGGTTCCCCTGTTACTACCACATAAATCTATCTTTACTTTCGACCATAGGACTGCTACTTTATTCTTTATATTAGTAGCAGCATTATTAGTGTTATAAGCAAAATAAAATGTAACAAACACAATATTTGCTTATAAAGGCAAAACTGAGTTAAGACTAAAAGAACTATGTTAGCAACAAATAATGCAACTTCATCCACAAACTCCTCTGCACTTGCCAAAGTTCCATGTACTTCCAACTCATCCCCAGTCAAGGGGCTGTAGAATGAAAAGCCTTTCTACCTTGCACAAGCCTAGACTTCCCTCTTGTCAAACTTGCCTAAATATCATCGGCTCACAACACATCCCTTTTACTGGGTCTTACATTGAACACCGCATCAAGGAGCTTCTCCACGGGGTGAAGTATGTGGTTCACTCAACTCACAGCTCTGAGTGTATGTAATACGTGTGTGTATGTGTGTGTGTGGATCCCGATTTACCAGGACTTTTAGCTGCGAGTCGGTCGCGTGGTGGGGAGCCCGGGGGCTGAGGATGCCGCGCTAAATACCTCTGTACCACCAGGAAAAGGCTACTCTGATGATGACTAGCCACAAGGCAAATGCTGGGCGTTCCGACGCTTTTTCCTATGGAACTCGCCGAGGGGGCGCAGCCGAAGTGCCTGCAGGGGCTCTATTAGGCGGGTTTACCAGAAAGCCGGACCTGGGCGTCTAATCCGCCCGTCCCGCAGTTGCCAGAACTCAGTCCTCTCTGCCAACGCTGATCCGGCGGGATTGCTTACATACCTCCAACAAGCCCAAGACGGGCACGGCCGTCGCCCTGCGGCTGCTCTCGGAGACCCGTCCCCCGTGCGCCCTCCCTCTCTGGGCAGAGGATCCGAGAAGCCCTGAGAGTAACTCTCACCCTACGTACCACTAACTGTCCAGCCTGTGGCCAGGCCGAGCTGTGCACCAACCCCGATCGGTGACCCCACCCCCGACTCGGAGCCATCGGCACCCTCCACTTAGCTCCGGCCCCCGTGGGCCTGGCCCCCCGGGGTCAGCGAGCGGGACAGCCCAACCCGGGACCCAGGCTCCAGCACCCGGAGGAGTGCGAGAGCTCCGGACGCGGACGCGGACGCGAACGCGACGCGCCAGCCCGGCTCGCAACAAACTTGCTATTTCCGAACGCACCCCCAAACAGAGGCGGTCCCCCAGACCGTGAACCGGCTACCCCGCTGAGCCCTGGCCGGAGGACCGGCGTATGGACACTGGGCTTGGCCGCCCGAAAGGATTCGGGATAACAAAAGCGCCGTGGAGTAATTTTCCCGGCGGGGGGCGGGGGCGTCTCCCGGGTCCCACACCCCGGCTCCCGGCTGCTCCCCTGGCAACTAACCCGGTGCAGGGAAGCTGGCCCACGAGCCCCCCGCTGCCCGAGAGCGGGAGAGAGGAAGGGAGGAGAAGGGGAAACTGTAAAATAAACTGAATTCTCTTACTCTCTGTCCCCGTTCTCGGACTCCAGACACACCCCCCAAGTATTCCGTGTTTTTTTCTAAATTTTTTTTTAACTCCCCTCCGGTAAACCTAGGCAGGGATCCTTGGTCGCGAACAGCAGAAAGGAAAGAATCCGAGCAAATCGTGTCACTTTCCGCACAATCGCGGGGTTTGCAAAACCCCAGGCGCTTCGGCACAATATTCCCTCCCCCGGGCACGGCGGGCTGGAGAGGGCTGAGCCGCGCGCGCCCCGGGACGGGCCTCGCCGAGCCGGCCCCGTCCACACCCGCCCGCCGGCCGCCCCCCTCCCGGGACCCAGCCGAGAACACGGTGGAAACAAAAGCAGAGCGTTCACCTTGTTGCAATAGTAGGGGTCCAGGCAGGGAGAAGGTCCCAGACAGGGCGCGTCGGACGCCGCGGCGGGCTGGGCTGGAGGTGGATAAAATCTTACGTCCATTTCACTCGCACATCAAGCAACTCCTTTTCTTTTCTTTTTCTTTTTTTCTGTTTTGTTTTGGTTTGTTTTGTTTCTTAGGAAAAAAAAGTGTTCAGCAAAACAAGCTTAGATGGAACAGACAGAGGTGTCTGGGCTCAGGAGTAAAAGAAACACCTTCCTTCCCTCACATCCGTTTGTGGTTTGTTTAAGAAGAAGAGGAGAAAAAAAAAAGAGAGGGGGGAAAAGCGCTCAACTCTCCCCCAAGCCGCGGCGCGCCCCCGTCGGCGCCGAGCGCGCAGCCTGCTCCGCCGCCTCCCGGCCCCGCCGCCGCCGGGCAGGTAACTTCATGCGCTCATTGTCCCCCCGCCCGCCGCCCCATCCCCGCCCTCCGCGCCCCGCGCCGCCCGGCACACGCGCTCGCGCTCGGGCGTTAGGTATTGGGGCGTTTTATTGGAGTCTCTGGAGTTGCTCTGCGTTTAGTTTATTTTCTCCACCTTGAAGGCCCGGGAGGAGGGGGTGCTGATGAAGAGGAGGAGAAGGAAGTGGGAGTGGGGCGTGGGGTGCGCGGCAGGACGCGGGCTGCCCGAGCGGCCCAGTGGCTGGTGCTCCGGGCAGGGGGCCGGAGAATACAGGAGCGGAGAAAGAGGAGAGCGCGGCTGGGCCGGGGCCGGGATCCAGGCCGAAGCGGCGGGACCCGGGGAGGTCTCCGCCGAGCCGGAGCCGCGCTCCTCCGGGCCAGTGCGCGGCGCACACAAAGGGGCTGTCGAGACCGAGCCATCGGCGGCCGCGGGGCACGGCGGGGAGCACGCAGCGAGGGGGCGCTGTGGCTCCCCCGTCCCGCAGCCCCGCCCCGGTCCCACCCCGCTCCCGCCACCTCCCCGCTGCGGTCCCCACCCCTTTCTCTTCGCCCTTCCCTCCCCATCGCTCTCTCCGCCGTCATCCCCACTCCTCTCCCTGAACCCTCAACTCCCGCTCCGGGCCCCTGGGAAAGGTGACTTTTCCGCGCAGCGCCGCTCGTAGGGGCCGGAAACCCGCAAAGATCCGGGGCTGAGGCAGCGCGACCCCACGTGCGCTGAGTGACCAGCTGTCAGAGGGACCGGAGCACACCGTGAGGCGAGCAGCCTCCCGCCTAGAGGTGGATGGGCTGTGAGAATCGGCCCCCTTCTGCTTCTCTCTTCCGCCCCCAACCCGGCCCCTCCCGGTGATCCGTGCCCCACGGGAGAGTCAAGGCTAAGAATGCCTGCTGAAGAGCAAAAGACCAGAGTGGTGATTCGAAGGATAAAGAGGGAAAGAGTTATCAACACCTAATCGGACAGAGGGAAAACATGCAGGGTTTGAGATTCTTGTTTCTTTAGAGCAGGACTCCCAGTCATGCTTTTGGCGGCCGAGGGAAGATCTGGGATCAGCCTCCTCATTTCACCTTCCGGGAAGTGGAATGAGAAAACGGCCAATCAAGTTTTCTCACTTTACCAAAGCCCAGAAACTTGCCCTTTCGTGTCTCCTAGAGTTTGGGAGAGTTTGGGGCGTCTTGGCTGTTGTCCAACGGATTTATCCCCAGGACCTGTGTCCATGGTGGAATTCCAAGGAGTGGGCGACAATTTACCTTCCCAGGAGCCCCAAGACCCTGCACAGAAGCCCGGAAGTATTTCATCTGTTCCATTTATCTCTGGCACCAAAGAGGATACTAATTAACATTTTGCCATCCTACCTGTACACCCTTCTAAGCGCACATATATCGCCAAATTCTCTGCGCAACTTTCCGCTAGCTATGTCACCATTTTTGCAATTGACAGCACCAGTCACCTACAAGTAGAGACATACGAGAAAAAATCGATGAAGACAGTATAAGAAATGATTACATTGAAACTGTTGAGAATCTATGCATGGTTCCTCTGCACCTTTTGTTAGGTATTGTATTTCACTCCCCTACATCATCTTTCTCTTAAGCCATTGTTTCCTTTCTTCCCTTTAACATTTTTAAAAATAGGAAAAATCCAGCTTTCTCCTTGGATTAAGAAGAACTTCCATATTCACCAGAGTTCTTTGAGGCACAAAATAAAGTAAGAATTGCCTCCTAATAAAGATCTTTATAATGAAATGTAAGTGAGGTTTTGTGGCTTGTAACATGGGCCTTCAGAATTTGATTGTAGATGCTAAAATGTGACAGTATGTATTTCCTTCCACAACAACAAAAAAGAAAAACGTTTAGGTTTAAATTTAAGATTTCTAAGCTTAAATTTCTATCGTCATTGCAAAATATATTACAAATATGTAATCTCATTTCATAACTTGATAAAACACTCTTCAATTCCACAAACGATTTCTTTTTAATGGCCCTGAGAACAGCAGAAAGATGAAATGAAATGATTTGGAGCTGGATATGTGGATATCTACTCCTTTTCTCTAAGCACAAACGCATGAAACCTGTGCACCCCTCTCCTTAATCGAGGGCCTGGCTTCCTTTGTGTGGTGTCAGTGGTATGTTTGCACATGGGGTTAGAATATGAGCTGTTGGAAGATAAAAGCTCATAACTCCAATCACTCACACCTAGAGGGTGGAAATATGGAGGTTAATCTCAGTGTAACTGGAAAAAGTACCCTATCATGTTCTACCCAAGGACCTATCATGCAATGCAAGATTGATGTTGTATTGCTTTGTCAATTTCTGGGATGTTCAAACCCACAGCATGACTAAATTTGCTCATTTATTTACTTGTCCATTCATACATTCATTTGCACATTATTCAACAAAGACATATTGAGCCATGCAAAACACAATGCTATGTACTATATATATGTTTGAAAAAAACAAAATGCAAATTAATGACAAATGAGTCCTGCTTTAGGTGAGTTCATGGTCTTCTACAGCAAGTAGTTTACAGCATTGGCTGAGCACTGGAGACACCTCAGCAGCTTTCAAAAATACTCATGCCTGGGTCCAACCTCCAGATATCCTGATTTCAGTTCATCTAGGGTGTGGCCTAGGCATTGCATTTTTTTTAAGCTCCCCAGTAATTTTAATTTGCAGGAAAGATTAAGAACCATTAGTCTAGAAGGAAAGATAAGACGGATTCAAAAGAGAATGTTTACAGGACTTTTTTTTTTTAAGTAAACAGGCTAGATTGTTATTTTTTGCTGGTTCTCACCAGGAGACACTGAGGATCAGATCAACACTCCCAGGACCCTAATATCTGCACTGCCCTTTTAGAGATTCAGTTTGGCATTTTACCAAGTTGCTCTAACTAAACATGAATGAATTGGTGTATAGGACTAGAGTACAACTTATTCAACAGAATTAGGAGCTTCATATACTCTAATTACCTGAAAACTTGTGTCCATAAATAAAACACCTTTTTACTACTACTGATGTCATAATTCCCATAAGCTATCCCTTATGAAATGCCAACTGTGTCCTAGACCTGGTCCTAATATCTTTACATTTATCTTCACAAATTTCACAAATTACATTGGAAAGCCCTAACCAGTTATTACAAACCACAATGGGCATTTGATTTTGTTTCTTCAACAGACCCATATTCATTTTAATTGTAGTTTCCTATAGCATTGTGTTTTCACATTTGCACTCATTTTCATTGACCTCATTTTTATTTCTTGATTCTTTGTACCATGAAGTAAGACTGAATCTTGTGGTAATGTCTCCAAATCACATATAGAATGGGTTCCTTTGTGGCAAGGGGATATCCTCTCGACAGTTAATTCTATCCATGATTTACCAGAGTTTTATCAAAATCACTCAACAAAAATTAGCACTTTCTAAGGGGCATTATTTGTTAGATTTTAGAGTAAGTTTTTCTTTCAGGGTAGGAGAAATATCAGATAGAGTGATTTATTTTGAACAAATAGTAAAACTAAAATCAAAGCATGCCATATTTTATAAATAAATATTCAGCCCTTCACTGGTCTCCTCTGGGTGAGTTTTTCAACAATAGCTGAGGTCATAGTCTCTCTAGTAGAAGAAAACCTCATTCTCTTTAAATGCCATTCAGGGGCTTCCTTATATGACAAGGCCTCTTGTTAAGCACAGGTATGCAGGTTTATTTTCCTAAGAAGATTATGGGGTAACTAAGTCTGTGTCTTTAGACCCTAACCATTACTGAGCACCAAGTCCTACACTTCAATATCATTGATGGTTTTGAGGGGGATGTTGACATTTTCTCAGTTTATCACTTAGGATTTACTGTTGTCCAGATTATTTAATATTTTTTTCTAACGTAATCTGCACACAGATGGAATGATATACAGTAAGTAATGTACTGCAGTGGAAGAACAGAGAGCACTGAGTTTCATTTCCTGGGGAGACTCATGAGAAATGAGTAGCTTTTAAGTCTTTCAACCAGAAAATAAAGGATTTCAGAATGATGGGGAAAGTTTGAAGAAAATGATATAGGGTCCTCAAATACCTCACATGGTACTAAATGACTCATAAAATGCAGTATTTTTACATAATATGGAAGTGTGCCATGCTTGTACATTTTACCGTTGAGTGTGGTACAGGACTTTGATCTTCAACAATATACAACATTTGTGGCATAATAGCTATTAAAGGACTATTCAGCTATTTTACAAGGCAATAATCCAGTCCTCTCTCATCAGGATAAACTGTGAGGACAAATCCTTTCAGAATCAGAATTAGTTCCTTGTCGAAGAGTGAGGCTACAATTATCCCTTAAATAGGAGCAGCTGCAGCGTGGTATCAGCCTGGAGCGTGGCAGTGAAGTGTTTTTCCAATGCAATTAAATGGATTTTTTAATGCAAACTAATATTCTATAAAAAGTCAATTGGAAGGTGAGTAGGTGTGGAATTGGCTGAGATGAAAGGAACGATCATTTTGCCTACCTGAGTTAATATTTCTGCCTTAGTAAATGCTATTTGGGTGAAAATGGATAACCACGGCTCCTATTTTCTTGGGAAGTGGGGAACTCGAAAGCAAACGAGAGTAATACAAAAGAAAGATATTTCTGGTGTATTCACCTACTGTAAGGCTTATTTTGAAAAGTACTCACAACTGTGTTTTGTTGTTGTCATTCACCAGTAACACTTCAGTTGAAAACTGGAAAGGTGATATTTGGGTGCAAAATATAAATATAACCTACAGGACTTACACTAGTCAGCACCCATATCCAGAGTGAGACCAACAGGGATGTGAACTTAGTTTTTACCATAGAGTTGGTTAAAGAATTGGAAAATAAGACCTTTAAGAAAGATTAAAGGATCCATCTAGAGAGGGCAACACGGTGAGGCACAGTAACATGTAAATAGTGCTCATCACGAGTTCTTTCACAAATGGAAAGAACACTGCTGAGGATATGGCAGGAGAAGCTGGAGGCAGTTCTACAGCATTTAGGATTTAGGCAGACATAAAAAGGATTTTCCCTAATGTGGCCCTGAATGTGTGGCTGAAGGAGAGCTCTGGGTTCTCTACAAGACTGATTTTAACCTCTGTGAAAATCTGTCGTCACCCATGCACCCACTGACACACTCCTTCTGGAAATATGACTTCCTTATATAAGATTGAGTGGGCAGAGGTTTTGAAGTTACCTCTCATTATCTAAAGGGCTTCTGTACTCACAGATTTTGGAGAACATAATGTGAAGTTCATCTAGACAATGAGCCAAGGAACATCTTGTAGTTGTCTGATGTCTAAAAATGCTTTCTTTTACATGTGTCCTTGTTTCTGGAATATTTTCAAGGAATTTGGTTACAAAGACAAATAGTGAACATCTGATTTTACCAAGAAAATTGTAGCCATGACATAGCATGAGGAATTGAAACAATTTGGTAAAAAAAAGGGTGCTCTCATATGACACAGGTTGCTTTTTGGAAGATCTCAGAGCCAAAGATGAAGGAAAAGGAATCCTCTAGCCTCACTATAGAACCCTTTCATGCATGTGTAATGCAAAAATCACACACTTTGAAGACAGCAAGGGACTCCCCAGCTTACCACTCAGGCTAATGGTTGCCACTGAACTCTCACTCCATCCAGGAAAGGATGAGTCAACGTTATGCTCACCTTCCCCAGGTTAGACATGCAGTATCTGATCACTGCTTCCTTCCACTGAAATATCCACTTACACTTGACCTTTATATAATGCAACTACCTGTCTATCCATGTGTTGCTTTAATGTTTCCACTTTATTCCTGATGGCTTTTGAATACGTCTGTCTGAATTAATGTGGTTGATGCTGAGTATAAGCTCCTGGAGGGTAGGAATGGGTCTCTTTGGATTGTACTAATGGCCCCCACATATCATCAGCTCCTTATAAAGGTAACTAAACTTGGTATACTTTTTTCTTGCTCTCAAAAAGAGTTAACTGAACAAACTACCGATACAAGTTTAAGATGTCATAATATGCCAAGCCAACACTTCCATTTCATTAAGGCAGCTTGGAAAGAGTTACAGTAGTTGCATTTCTCCAAATCACCTCATCTGTATTGTTATAGTCTAATATCTATGACTAAGGGCCTTCTATATGTCAGGCGCCATATGTAGCAGTATGTTATACTTGTTCTTCTTGCTCCTTTTCCTTCTCACCCACCTCCTCCTCCTCCTCTTGGTTGCTTCACTCATTTATGTGTTCTGTGTGGCCTCTTTGGCATTTGTAACCCCTAGAATAGAAATTAGAGAATCAGTGGAGCAAAGAGCGTTTAAGCAGAAGGGATAGTGTGAACAGAATCAGAGAGGCTTTAAAGACAAAGATAGGTTGCGGAACAACCAGGGCAACCACTGGGTATTAGCTGTATTTTTATGGTGCTGGGGCAGGTTTATGGGAAGGAGGAATTGATAGAAGCTGTGGAAGGAAACAGAGGTAGTTCAGATCATCGAAATCCTTGCAAGCCCTACTGAAGAGCTAGAACTCTATCTTGAAGGAGTTGTGGAGTCTTGCAAGTTTTTAATATAGGGTCCTGACTTTGATATATTTGTATTAAATTATTTTATGGATAGTGGAATTTTTACCGGTTATTTTCATTGCAGTAAGGATTCCATATGCAATTGCAGTTGGTTGTTACAGAAGGAGAGGCCAGGCACTCATTTTTTTCCTGACATATTGTTAATCTGCGCTTGTAGTAGTTATGGTGTATAAACACACCCAGAAAAATATTAAATTGTACAGTGACCCTTTGTGATCGACCTATCTCTCCAGCCTCATGATTTCCCAACCTCACAATCTCCCTGCCCTCAACCCCAACCTCAGCATCTTAAAGTACAGTAAAGACCAAACTTCGTGGGCACGACCACAGCCCTGTAATCACAATTCTGAAATTCAAAAAGCTCTGAAAACTTAAACCTGTTGCATGGCACATTTGGCAGCCCAACCTGAGCTGACCTGAAATTACTTTGAGGTGACACAATCTGAACCAAGAGGCCCTTTACAAAATTTATTGATCTTACTTAGTAAATATGGGTATGTTTTTCTGTAGA
>PVKY010009418.1:0-13318 GCA_004027775.1 Bradypus variegatus
GCTGCCAACACCCCCGAGGGCTCCCTGTGTAGGAGCCTCAGTGGGGCCCCCCTGCCCTGCGACTGCTGGGGGGCAGGCCCTGGGCATACTCCTCCTGCGCTGACCGAGGGCCCAGACCCCGCCGTCTGCTTGGCGACAGCGTCCCTGGGCTGCTCTCTCCACAGGGTGAAGACGGCCCCCCTGGAAATGGCACCGAAGGCTTCCCTGGCTTCCCTGTAAGTGCCCTTGGCCAGCCCTACACCACCCGGGATGCTCTCGAGCAGGGGCTGAGCCAGGGATCTGACGAGGGGCTCCTCCCAGCCCTGGGGACCCCCCATCAGAACCGGGTGACCGTTCTGCCTTCTACCTGCAGGGGTATCCAGGCAACAGGGGCCCGCCTGGGACAAATGTGAGTACACACCCCATCCCGCCCTGTCCAGCCATGCATGCAGAGGCCCATGTGCACACACAGGCCCACAAACTCCTACATGTGGTACACACACGTGCATGCACATACATGCACACATATATGCATGTGTATACACATCATTTACACACCCCCTTGTACATATGCACACACCATGCACACATACATGCGCACACATATGCACACACACCATGCACATATACACAATGCACACAACTGCATGCATGCTGCATGCACAGAAACTCCTGCATGTGGTGCACACACATGCACGCACATAAATGCACATGTATACACGTATGTATACACATTTACACACCCCTTGCACATATGCACACACCATGCAGACATACACACATGTGCACATACACACACAATGTGCACACACCATCAGGTCACACGTATGCCTGTGAAGACCCAGGCCTGTTACTGAGGTGACTCCCTGCAGTGTCCGATGGCGGGGGTGCACATATGCATGCACCCCCCACCCCCCCAGGCGGGAGCCAGGAGAGCTGAGTGTCCTCCCCAGCCCCAGCATGGCCCCTTGGCCCCTTCCAGGTGCCCTTCACCCTCAGCCTGGCTGCTGTCCTGCTGAGCAGGGCCCTGCTCATTCATCCGTTTTCTCTGGAGAGACTGGGGCAGGGCTAGCGGGGTTTCCAGGGGTCTTTAGCCACATGACCACACGCTGGTCCTGGGGGCCTGAGGGGAGCATCAAGGAGGCTTGCAAGCCCCCCGGTCCCCACCACCTCCAGGGGCTCGCCCAGCCCTCATGCGGGCCTCATGGGGGGACAGGTGCTGGCCGGGCCCACCTCAGGGACACAGGCCTCCGTCCATCCCAGAGCTCTAGCTCCTCGGGAATCAGGGGCTGCAGCCCCCAGTCCTTAGCGACAGGCCCCCAGTCACGGGGCCACCAGTCATGGCACTGCCTCCTCCTCTCTGCACCCCCCAGCGCACCCACTCGTGCCCACCTCACGTGCAGCTACCCTTCCCCTGCAGGGCACGAAAGGCTACCCTGGCCTCAAGGGGGACGAGGGCGATGCTGGGGAGCCCGGAGAGGATGTGAGTGTGGGTCAGGGCTCCAGGCCCTGCCTCCTGGGACGTCCCCTGGGCCCTGCCTCCTGGGACACCCCTTCCAAGGCACTAACACCTGGGGACACCCCCGGGCCCTGCCTCCTGGGACACCCCTTCCAAGGCGCTGACTCCTGGGACACCCCTGGGCCCTGCCTCCTGGGACACCCCTTTCAAGGCACTGACTCCTGGGGACACCCCCGGGCCCTGCCTCCCGGGACATCCCCCAGGCCCTGCCTCCTGGGACACCCCTGGGCCCTGCCTCCTGGGGGTGGGAGGTGGCCCGGCTGAAACCTGAAGGGCCGGGGCTTGCGGTGGGCGAGGGTTGGGTGTGGGCGCTGCCCGGGCGGCTGGGGTGCTGGACGAGCGGCACATGGCTGCCAGCTGGTCCAGAGGCCATTGCTGCGTCTGTGACTCGATGCTGTTCTCCAGAACAACGACATCTCCTCACGCGGCGCCAAAGGAGCCAAGGGTTACCAGGGCCCCGAGGGCCCCCAGGTGAGCCCGGCAGGCCTGCCCTGGGTAGGGTCTCCGTGCAGGGCCCCGCGTGGAGGCAGCGGCCGAGGAGCCGGAGTAAAGCCGCCGCCCAGCTCCGGAGGCGGCCGCGGGCCTGGGGGGGCGTGGGGACGCGGGCAGCAGTGTCCGGGGCGGTGCGAGCCATGGCTGAGTGGTGGGGTCTGGGCCCAGTGTCCGGCAGCTCCCCCCAGGCTCCAGGAGGCGCTGGGTGTGCGGTGCCCTTGGCTGCGCCTGGCCTCCGGGGTCCGCGTGCCCGTGTCCCGCACAGGGAGCTCCCGGGGGGGACTTGGGCCAAGGGGGAAGGGAAGGTGTGTGAGGGGTGCCTTGAAGGCCAAGCCTGGGTGTAGCCCCCTCAGGAGCCCCCTCAGGAGCACAGGGGCCGTGGGGACCCTCCGCCTCACAGCCTGTTCTCGTCTGTTCTCTACAGGGACCCCCAGGACGCATGGGACCCCCAGGACCAGACGTAAGTGGGCCCAGGAGTCCCCCTAAGAAAGCCCCCAAGATCTGGGAGGGGTGGAGCTGTCACCCCCTGCTCGTGGCTCCCCAGGGCTCCTCGGACCCCACTGTGTGACCACCAAGGGGGCCGCCATGTGAGGTCCCTGGAGCGAGGCCCCCAGGTGCAGAGCTGGTGCCTCAGGGGGGTCCCCACTGACCACACCCACCCCCTGCAGGCCCAGGGCTGGGGGGGCCTCGGTACGTGGGGTCCACGGGGGCGGGTGGCTCAGTGGGCGCCCCTTCCTCCCCAGGAGTGTGAGATCTTGGACATCATCATGAAGATGTGCTGTGAGTGGCCCTGACCCTCTGGAGCTGCTCAGGCAAACGAGCAGCCCCTCCTGCCCCGTGCCCAGCACCCCGCTGGTCGGGCGTCCCTTCAGGCCAGGGGTCTGCGTGGAGGCGGGGCGCCCAGTCCCCTCTGCATGGGTGCCGTGGGGGTGCTTCATGTGCGGGCGAGCCCTGGGCGGCTGCCCCCCTCACCCACCGGGCCATGGTGCCAACCCCCTGACCACCCAGGGCGCCCCGGCCAGGACGGGCCCAGGAGGCCGGCGGGGGGCCGTGTGTCTCCGGTTGTCATTGCACAGGATCTTGACGGCACTTTAATTTCCTCTTTCTCCTCTTTTCCCAGCTTGCTGTGGTGAGTTTCACATTTTAAATCCTTCGAAAACTTCTCATATATTTTTGTCTCTTACGTGGAGTGAACGGCCACGGCAGGTGTGGGGGGAGGGGGTCAGTTCCCACGTCCCAGTGTGCACCTCGGCCTTCCCACAGGCCAGCCACCCCGCCCCACTCCCCTTCCCTTCCCCTCTTGTCTCCCTCCGTCTTTCCCTCTGTCCTTCCCTCCCTCTGTCCTTCGGTCCCTCCTCCTGTGTCCTGGACTGCTGGCCTCCTTCCCCAGTGACACAAAGAATCAGCCACAGGCCAGGGGCCAGAAAGCCTGGGACTGGCCTTGTCCCTTGACCCACACGAGCCCTGGGTAGAGTGGGGGGGAGCAGGGCCGGGCAGACCCTGGCCATGTGGGCTGAGGGCAGGCGAAGCAAGGGCCCCGGCTACCCCAGGCAGCGTTCCGGGAGCCCTGGTCGGTGCCTGAGGGCTGCCTGGCCACCCCGTCCCCATGTCCCCGTGCAGAGTGCAAGTGTGGCCCTGTTGACATCCTCTTCGTGCTGGACAGCTCCGAGAGCATCGGCCTGCAGAACTTCGAGATCGCCAAGGACTTCATCGTCAAGGTCATCGACCGGCTGAGCCGGGACGAGCTGGTCAAGGTGAGGGGTCGCCCGCTTCCCGCTGAGGCCACAGGTGCCAGGGCCACGCCCAGGGCCTGAGGCTCTGTCCAGGGTGCAGAGCCCAGGGCCAGGCCACGGTCAGGCCAGGGTCTTTTCAGGGTCAGGCGTGCAGCCCCTGGGGTCAGGCCAGGGTCAGGCCAGGGTCTGTTCAGGGTCGGGCGTGCGTGCAGCCGGCAGTCTGCTGCGTTGGTGGGGTACGGGGCCTTCCAGACGTGTGGCGGCCTCAGGCCAGGCCCCACTGCAGCTCAGACCCCATCATTTTGGGCGGGTGGTTCCCACAGACGCAAAGGCTCCGACCCTGCAAGGCCTGGGAAGGCCGGAGGTCGGTAGGGGCTGTCAGGGCACCGAGCCCCGGGAGCGTCTGACGAGGGAGGGGCCGTGTCCTCATGAATGAGGCGACAGGACGTGACCGCCGGGGAAGCTCTGCGCCCTGGGCCTCGGCCCCCTCTCGGGGGATGGAGGAGGCACATCGAGGAGGCTCTGCGTTTGCTGCTGCCCAGCAGCCTGACGAGCCCGGCTCCGGTTTGCCGAAGCTGCCGGAACACTGTACAGCGGCCACGGGCTGGCCTTCACGGTGGGGATTCACTAGTTTGCAAATACAGTGTTAAGGCCATGCAAGTGCCCAAATTAAGGCGCCCACAGGGTGACACCTTCTCGGCATCCTTGGCTCCTCTGTCGCTAGGGGAGGCTCGTGCCGGCCTCCGCTGGTCCTTTGCTCCTGGGTTTCCTTGTTTTAGCTTCTGGCTCCAGTGGCCGCCCTCTGAGCTCCTCTGGGAGCTTTTTCTCTTTTTCTGGGCTTTTTCTGCCTTTAATCCTCATAAAGGACTCTAATAAAGAACCCTGAATGGGGGGGGTCACATCTCAGTTGAAATAACCTCATCAAAAGGCCCCGCCACAGCCGGTCTGCACACAGGGTGGATCAGAGGACGTGGCCTTTGCTGGCTCCGTAACAGCCCGAACCAGCGCAGCCTCCGCCTCCAGCCCAGCTTCCGGGGGCTGCCTGGCCTCAAGCCAGGGCCAGGGGTCCTCAGTCGGGGTGGCCCCTGTTCTAGCCTTTGGCTGGTCTCCAGCTGGACCCTGGATGGAGGCTCCGAGACGCCCACTCAGCACTCAGGCTGTGCATGGCCCCTGGGAGAAGCCTTTGGAAGGCCCCTGGGCACCCTGCTGGGGTGCTGTCTCCTGTCCCTGAGTCTGGCTGGGGCTGGGCCTTGGCCCCGCAGACCCTCAGGGCAGACCCTCCCCCACTGACAGGTCCCCAGCTCCCGCTCACGGCGTTTCCCGGGACCTTGGTGGGGGGCTGGGGGGGCCCTGACCGTGGCCTCGGTTTCCCCGGCTGCAGTTCGAGCCGGGGCAGTCACACGCGGGCGTGGTGCAGTACAGCCACAACCAGATGCAGGAGCACGTGGACCTCAGGGACCCCAACATCAGGAATGCCCAGGAGCTGAAGGAGTGGGTGCCCCCACCCCGCCCGGCCCTGCCTCCAGCCCCACCCTGCCTCAGTTCCTTCGGGGTGCTGACCGTGACCCCAGACCTGACCCCTGAGCCCACTTCCACCTCAAACACTGCATGGGCCTGACCCAACCCCTGACCCCACTCTGGCTCTGCTCTGCTGTGCCCCTCCCCGCCCCACACGGCCCCCCAGGAGCCCCGAGCCCCGGCCCTCACTGGCCTCTCGCTGCACAGAGCCGTCAAGAAGCTGCGGTGGATGGCGGGGGGCACGTTCACAGGGGAGGCCCTGCAGTACACGCGTGACCAGTTGCTGCCGCCCACGGCCAACGACCGGATAGCGCTGGTCATCACAGACGGGCGCTCGGACACCCAGAGGGACACCACGCCCCTCAACGTGCTCTGCGGCGCTGACATCCAGGTGGGGGGTGTCCCTGAGCACCTCGGGGGCCCCCAGTGCCTTGCGCCCTGAGCCGGGGCCTCGGGTATGAGCCACGACTGCCCCTGTGCAGGTGCTCTCCGTGGGCATCAAGGATGTGTTCGGCTTCTCTGCGGGCTCCGACCAGCTCAACATCATCTCCTGCCAAGGCCTGTCGCCCCAGGGCCGGCCAGGCATCTCGCTGGTCAAGGAGAACTACGCACAGCTGCTGGAGGACGCCTTCCTGAAGAACATCACGGCCGAGATCTGCATAAGTGGGTGTGGGGGGTGCACGGTGGGGGCACGGGGGCACGGGGGGACGCGGGGGCTGGGCAGTGCCCTGGGGGGCCAGAGCGTGAAGATGTGGGGGGCAGCGGCCTTCCCCCCACCACTGCCACTTCCCGGATGCACAGAAATGTGTGGAAACTGCGCCCCCCACAACTCTCTGCCTGGCGGGAGGAGGGGCTGCCAGGCCGCGGGCCCTCACCGAGACCCCGCCACGTCCTAGGGCTGTGGCCGCACCCGCACACCCAGGGCAGCGTCCAGGTGACACCTGAGCCCAGGCCCAGGGGCCACCCTCGGAGCTGCAGCTCTCTCTCCCCAGAGCACACGTGTCCACCCAGGACTGGCCCCGGGGCAGGGGTCTGAGGGGTCAGACCCAGGCCACCCCCCAACAGGCAGTGTCCCCCCAGGGGCCTGGCGTGGGGACACTGGGCTTCTGGCCCGAGGCCCGAGATGGGCACCTCTTGTGCCACACGACCCACAGACCCTCCTTCCTGAGCCTCAGGCCCCCATCCTCGGTGGCCACGGCTCTGCCCGGCCACCCGCTGGGCTGGTCAGGACCGCCCCAGCCCTCTGTTAGGGTGGCTCTGGGGAGGGAGGTGGCCCAACGTGGCCTGCACAGACAGGGCTTTTCTCTTACAGATAAGAAATGTCCGGACTACACCTGCCCGAGTGAGTACTGGCCCCAGGAGCTGCTGGGGCTTGCGGAAGGGGTGCAGCCAGCCGGGAGGGCGGGGACACTGCCAGGGAGGGTGGCCTGGAGGCGGGTCTGGCGGCCACTCCTGCAGCGGGTGGGCCTGGGCCGGGCCAGGCTCTGTGCTGACGTCCAGGCCGCCCTGCCCCGCAGTCACCTTCACCTCCCCGGCCGACATCACCATCCTGCTGGACGGCTCGGCCAGTGTGGGCAGCCACAACTTCGACACCACCAAGCGCTTCGCCAAGAGGCTGGCCGAGCGCTTCCTGACAGCGGGCAAGACGGACCCCAGCCACGACGTGCGCGTCTCCGTGGTGCAGTACAGCGGCACTGGGCAGCAGCGGCCTGAGCGGGCGGCACTGCAGTTCCTGCAGAACTACACTGTGCTGGCCAGCTCCGTCGATGCCCTGGACTTCCTCAATGAGGCCACCGACGTTAACGACGCCCTGCGCTACGTCACCCGCTTCTACCGCGAGGCCTCATCGGGGGCCGCCAAGAAGAGGGTGCTGCTGTTCTCGGACGGCAACTCGCAGGGCGCCACGCCTGCGGCCATCGAGAAGGCCGTGCAGGAAGCCCAGCAGGCGGGCATCGAGCTCTTCGTGGTGGTGGTGGGCCGGCAGGTGAACGAGCCCCACATCCGCGTGCTGGTCACCGGCAAGGCGGCAGAGTACGACGTGGCCTTCGGTGAGCGGCACCTGTTCCGTGTGCCCGACTACCCAGCGCTGCTGCGTGGTGTCTTCTACCAGACCGTCTCCAGAAAGGTGGCTCTGGGCTAACCTGGACTAACCTGGGCCAACCTGGGCTAACCTGGGCCAACCTGGGCCAACCTGAGCTAACGTGCCTGGTGACTGGGCCCCTCCCCTGCTCCCTCCAGTGCTCCAAAGAAGTAAAGATGTGATGGGAACTTTCCCAATCCCCCTGTTAACTAGGTTTCTCATAATGAAAAGCTTGAAGCACCGCGACACACAGACCTGGGTCCTGTGCGCTGAGCCCCCGCCCGCCCTTCCCGCGGGTGCTGTGCTCCGGGGACGGGCCTTCCCGCTCTCCCGCGCCGGCTGCCACTCCCACCCCATTCACCTCCTTTAGGGCCGACCCAGCAGCGGCTCAGAGCCCCCACGGCCGCGTTCTCCTTCCTCGGAGGCCGGCTGCTGACCTGGATTCCTCCTCTAAGTCGCTTACCCTGGCACCACTGCCCGCTGTGCCGGCTGCTTCCTGCGAGGCTGGCTTCTGTGTCATTTTGGGGAAGCCACGCCCTTGAGGACTTTTAAACACCAGCCTGGGGCTGGCAGGTCCCCGACCCCTGGCCCTGCTTCTCCCCAGTGGGTCCATGCAGCCCTGCTGACCAGCATCAGCCGAAGGCCTCAGAGGCTCCCACCCCACGTCCCCTTAGACCCCAAGAGAAAAGGTGCTAACCCTGCCTCGCGCCCCTTCGGACCTGGGCTCGGACTGGGCGCTCCGGTCCCCGCCGCCGTGTGAAGGGGTGTTTGTCAAAACCGTTCAAAGCTCCTTCTCCTCAAGACAGCAATTCAGTCTGCATCCTAGGGAAGGTCTGCTCCACCGGTTAGGTTTACTTCCACTCCTGCCCCGGTTTTTTCAGCTATGTCTGTGTCAGTGATTTTACCAAATAAAGTTTCCCACTTTGTTATCCTCCTTTCCATGTTGTCTTTCCGGGGAACTAATTCCACGCTATGTCTGTGCCTCACACCAAAGGGGAACCCCTGGAGGCAGTGGGGCCACAGGGATGGGCGCTGCTGGGCGGTTTCCACCTGGGGGCTCCCCACACCCTGGAGGAGGACGAAGGCCATGAAAGCTGCATCCTAGAGCAGGCAGCACTGGGTAGGTCAAACCCCAGAGCAACGGCGTCCCAGCTGCACCCCAATCCTAAGACCTGATGGGGTGTAGAGGCCGTCTGGTGGGCTCGGGGTCAGCAGCAGAGGCTGGCCCGGCTGCAGAAAGGCCGGTGTGGAGGACGGGGCTCCCGAGGAACTGTCCAGAGGGAAGCTGTCCTGAGAGGCCCAGGGTACTGAATGCCTGAGCCCAGGCCACAGGTCTGCTGAGGATAGTGGGACGTGGGAAGGCGCCCATGGGGGGCAGGAGGGGTGCCCCCAATCTAACGCATGCAAGAGCCGAGCTGCACGATGTGGTCACATGGGAGTGGCCCCTGGGGCCCTTCTGTTCACAGTGGGGAGGAGCCTCCTCCATGGGGTCAAGGGAGGGGACGGGCTACAGGGGAGCAGGTGCTTTCTGGACCCTACAAGAGGGCAAAATGCCACAGCATGCCCTTCCCCCAGGGCCCACGCCGAGCCATGTGAGCTGACAGTTCAGGGCCCCTCTGTTCCAGTTTGCTAATGGTGCCCTTTTGGAAAACACCAGATATGGGTTAGCTTTTAAAAAGGGGGTTTATTTGGTTACACAGTTACAGTCTCAAAGCCATAAAGTGTCCACCAACAAAGGATACCTTCACTGGAGAAAGGCCATTGGCATCCGGAAACCTCTGTTAGCTGGGAAGGCACGTGGCTGGTGTCTGCTTGCTCCCAGGTTGTGTTTCAAAATGGTGCTCTCCAAAGTGTCTGTCTCACCTACAGCTTGCTCTGTGCTCCTTCTGTCTGAGCTTTTATGGAGCTCCAGTGAACTAATCAAGGCCCATGCTGAATGGGCAGGGCCATGCCTCCATGGAAATACTGAACCAATAGGTTCCAACTTAACACTAATTCATCTGCCCCACAAGACTGCATTAAAGAATATGGCTTTTTCTGGGGGACATAATATTTTACAAACCACATTCCACCCCTTGGACCCCAGAAAAACATATTATTTACAAATACAAAATAGATTCATCCCATCACAATATCAAAAAATCTTAAATCCTTGTACAAGATCCCATCAAAATCAGTTATGGTGTGTGGTCTGTCCAAAAGCAAAATTCCCCTCTGGCTGTGGACCTGAGAAACTTAGAACAAGTTATCTGCTTCCAATATACAAAGGAGGGACAATCATTGGATAAACTTTCCCATTGCCATAGGGAGAAACAGTAAGGAAAACAGGGTTTAAGTTTCCAAAACAATTTCTAAAACCTACAGGGCAAACACCATTAGATTTCAAAGTCTGAGAATCATTTACAGAACAACATTGTATCCTTGGGGCTTGAGAGACAGGCAGTCCCACACTTTCCAAAGGTGTATATAATAGCCCTCTTCTCTCCAAATGTTGGGTTAAGTGCTCCAACATATCCACACACATTGGGGAAACAACCTTCTCAGCCCCATCCTCCTCAAACATCGGGGTGCCACCCGGACTCTGCCTCTCTGCGGCAAAGGCTCTCCCCTCTCTGAAGAGTGGAGTGGTGGCCAGGCTCTCCCCAATCCCCGGGGAATGTGCTCCACCCTCTCTGGGGCCTGGGGTGGCAGCACTCTTCCCGAGCATCAAGGCAAAGGCCCACGCTCTGCCCCTAAGGCAAACTCACCCTTTCCACGTGTGTGGGCTGCTCCGTTCTCCCAGGCTGAGACCTCTTGACTCCAGACCTTAACCTCCATGGCTCTGTCTTTGAAGAAATTTTTCCTTCAATTTGTTCTTTGTCGGTCTCCTGCAGTCCAGACTGGCAGAAGCTCTGTCTATAAAGCTCTCACAAAAATTCTGTTGGCTTCAAATGAAGCAAACAGGGGTCAAAGCCATCAGTCAATAGGACTTTCCACAAATCCTTCCTGGATAATTCCATCTCCAATCTTAGCTTGTACTGAAATGGTTGTTGGGCTCCATGTTTGGTTAAATCCTCACATTGGGCTGTAGCTTCTGGGGTTCCACCCCATGGAAACCCAGAATTTTCCAAACCATCAGTTTCTGGTTTCTTTGAACCCAAGAGTTCAGTTCTGAGCTTCTCTCTCTCCACTCGCATTTTACTATAAGCTGCAAGGGGAAACCATACTATATCTACAAGTTTTAGTCTCCAAATCTCATCAGCTAAGTATCCCAGCTCGTCACTCTCAAATTCTGCCTTCCATCTTATACCAGGACTCAATTTTGCCAAATTCTCTGCCACTTTAAATCAAGGATCACTGTTCTTCCAGTTCGCAACATTACATTCATCATTACTGCTCAAGGCCTCATCAGAAGTATCTTTAGAGTCCGTATTTCCACAAACAGTCTCTTAAGGTTAGGCCTTTTCTATCAAGCACCTCACAATTCTTTCCCTTACCCATTTACAAAGCCACTCCAACATGTTTGGTATTTGCAAACTCAGCAGCACCCCACTCCTGGTACTAAAATCTGTTCTAATTTGCTAATGCTGCCCTTTTGCAAAACACCAGAAATGGATTAGCTTTTATAAAGGGCACTTATTTGGTTACAAGGTTACAGTTTTAAGGCCATAAAGCGTCTGAAGCATGATATCAACAATTGGGTACCTTCACTGGAAAAAGGCTATTGGCATCCGGAAAACCTGTTAGCTCGGAAGGCATGTGGCTGGTGTCCGCTTGCTCTCAGGTTGCATTTCAAAATGGTGTTTTCCAAAATAACTGCATCAGCTTCCAAAGGCCATCTTCAAAATGTCTGTCTCAGCTGCAGCTAGCTGTGAGCTCCTTCCGTGTGAGCTTTTATAGAGCTCCAGTGAACTAATCGAGGCCCACACTGAATGGGCGTGGCCACACCTCCAGGGAAATACTGAACCAACAGGTTCCAACTTAATCAATACTAATTCATCTGCCCCCACAAGACTGCATTAAAGAACATGGCTTTTTCTGGGGGACATAATACATTCAAACCAGCACACCATCCATGTGCGCGGTGCACATTGTGAGCCCCCCGCCTGAGGAGGGTCTCCCCACAGTCACAGACAGCGGTGCCTGAAGCTCAGCTCCCCAGGCTCCTCTTGCCCCCTGAGCCACTAACTGCTCCCTGCCTCAGTTTCCCCAGCCACAAAACAGGGCAACCACTCCGCAAAGAGGGCTGGGGCTCCCAGGGACCTCACAAGGGTCCTGCCACCCATGGAAAGGCCTGGGGTGTCCCTCTGTTCTGCTCCAGCCCCATGGCAGGACTAGAGGGGCCAGAGGGTGGCTTCGGGGCAGGGGTGCCCCCTTCCAGGGCTGTGCAGTGTCTCTGGCTCACTGAAACTGGGGTGAGAGTTTGGCCACCGGCTCCTAGGGTGTGGCTGGGTTTCTCCTTGATGTCTCCATGTTCTCTCTCCCCATAACACTCAGTGGTCACTGCAGGCACTGGGCACTAAGGAGGCCGCAGGCATCTGGGCAGGGGGATGCGGGCCTCCTTGGTGCCCGCTTGCTCATGGTCTGGGGCCACAGAGCTCCATCCCTGCACCAGGCCTGATGCCATGCCCATGTTGCAATGCTCCAGCGTGGGGGCCGCTGTGGACTCACCCAGAGACTCCAGGCTTGGGAGCCCATCCATGGAAGCCCCCCAGGGAAACTGAGCTATGGTTGAGAGGCTTCCCCAAAGCTGTGCCTGCCACTGGCCGCCCCCAATCCGGGACCCTCAGGCCCAACGTCCGGAGTCTCAGCCCACGGGATCTGCACAGGGTCTTGCTGCCATGTCCCGGGCTCCCCTCCCCATCCCCGGCCCCTAGGGCCCTCCTCTGCAGGCAGCAGGAGGCAGCTGACCTCTGGCTGCCGGGCCAGCTCTGACCATGTCCTCCCCGAAGGCGCTCGCCGACCCTCACTTGTTTGTGACAGGACCCTGTGCGGGGCAAGGGTTCCCTGCTGGCTCCACTGCTCCCCACAAGGGCGGGACCCCCTACCCCGCCCTGCCCCTGCCCCAATGCTGCCTCATGGGGTCAGGCAGGAGTCGAAGCCCGGGGCTTGGCAGTGCCACAGGACCCTGCCTGGACTCCTGGGTCTCCCGGAAGGTTCCAGAAGGGCTGGGTGTTGTTACTCCTACAGGCCCCTAAGCCTCCCATCCCTCCCCTGGGGAACATCACTGCAGAGAAAGGGACAGCAGTCGCAAAAACACACGGCTCCTCCGTCGGGGCTGCCGGGCCACACAGGGACGTGGTTGGAAACCCTTGGGCATCATCAAAATCCAGTAGAACTTTATTTTGTTGTTGGTTCCACCAGAGCCCCACATGAGGCTGGCTTCACAGTCGCTCCCCACCGCTGCCAGTGCGAGTCTCCCTAGAGAGCCACCGAGAGCGAGAGGCCACTCCACAGAGGGGCCTGGGCTGTGTGTGTGAGCACCTGGGAAGTCTGTCCGTCCCATTGCCACCACCTTCTGCCTCCCAGGGGCTGAACTGGCACTGCTCGAGCCCCGGCCCATTGGGCCCAGCGCTGCGCTCTGGGGGACTGACCCTCGTCTTCCTCCCACGGTGCCACAGCTCCCGGAGGCTCCCGGGCCCCTGGCCCAGCTGGGCTCCCCAGCTGCCCAGGGCACCAGCCCCGGCTGTGCGTCCCAGGGGCGTCTGCAGCCATGGTGTCCCCATACTTGGCAAGACCCCATTTCTGTAGGAAAATGAGAAATCAGACCTGAGCGTCCTCTTTGCTGAGGGAACCGGCCCTGAATTTTGCACAGTCTTTGCAGCAAGAACCGAAGGCTGGAAACTCGCGTCTGAAGCCAGCGGGGACTGCTCCTCTCCAGCCTCCAGGGGGAGAAAGATCAGGGGCTCTCGGCTGCAGGCCTTGGCTTCCTAAAAGCACGACAGCCCGACGCCCGCGTCCCTCCCCAGGCTGCGGCTTCGCCTGGGCCACGCCCACGGCCCCACAGCCCCCGGGGGG
>PVKY010009419.1:0-13319 GCA_004027775.1 Bradypus variegatus
ATCTCTCTATCTCTGTTATCTCCCATCCTGTCTGGGTCAGTGAGCTGTGAACTGAAAATGGCTGTGGCTCTCTCTTCTGAGCCCCTCAGGTTGAGAGAGAGAAAAAGGGACAGAAAGCCCCCTTTTGGAGCCAGTACATGGCCCCCCCAGTTTCACTCTTCAGCCAGAGGTAACACCCAGTCTTCTGGCCCCCCTCCCTCAGTACAGATGTGTCTTCTGGTTCTTTAAGTTCAGTCATCACTAAAAGCCTCTGTCTGCTTGTTGGGGGCTTGTAGCTTGTATTCAGCAGTCCACATTTGTTAATTAAAACCCTAGTTGGATCTCAGCTGAGCTATATTTGCTCACTCAGAGAGTGATGCTCTCTACCACAGTGTGGTTTAGCAGCAAAGCCTGTCGCTGTGGGAGGGGTTCTTGGTGTGGTTCCGCAGCTTTTACTTACAGATTCTATGCTGCAATCTCAGGCATTCCTCCCAATCCAGGTTGGTGTATGATGTGTGGAGTCATTGTTGCCTAGGAGTTATTCCAGATTATTTATTAGTTGTTCCTTGTTGTTTATTAGTTGTTCCAGGGGACTGAGTAAATTCCACTCCTCTCTATGTCGCCATCTTGCCCCTTCCCCCAGGACTTCTTTTAAACTAGGTCTGTTGACAACCAAATCTCTTAGGTTTTCTTCAGCTGTGAGAATATCTTTTATCTTTATTCCTGTAGGATATTTTCACTGCATACTGAATTAGGGTATGAAGTTCTTTGCTCTGAACACTTTAAAAGATGTTCTTTCACTTCCTCTTGCCCCCATGGCTTCTCATGATAAGTCTGCATTCATTCACATTTTTGCTCCCCTATACATAATGTGTCAATTTTCTCTGCTGCTTACAAGGTTCTTCGTGCGTCATTTTTTTTAAAATTGTTTTCTGTAGTTTGATTATAATGTAACTGGTCATGAATTTCTTTGGGTTTATCTTTCTTGGGGTTCTTTGAGTTTCTTGTATCTGTAAATTTATGTCTTTTGACAAACTTGGGAAGTTTTCAGCCATTATTTCCCAAGATAAGTTTTCTGTATTTATTGTTTCTCCTTTCCTTCTTGGATGTTAAAATCATTCTCCATTGATTTAGGCCTCTTATAGAGTCTGAAAGCAATGTCCTAGACTCCCCCAATCTCTGCATCAGTTATTACTTTCTCCTCCAATCTCAAGCTACCACATTTTTTCTAGCATCTGGGGATTTTCTGTACTTTTCTTTTACGTTAAAGCTCACCAATCAGTAAAAAATTATTGAATGTTTCATTTAGCTTTGATATGTGTTTTTGGTAGGAGTTGTTACCAGGGCATCAGTAGAATCTACCATTTTGACAAAACTTTATATCATGTGATTATTATTTATATTAGTTTTCCATGACTGCTGTAAAAAATTACCACAAACTTATTGACTTAAAACAACTCAAATTTATTACCTTATAGTTCTGCAGTCAGAATTCTAAAATAGATATCTATGGGCTACAATCAAGATATCATTAGGGTTGCATTCCTTTTTGGAGGCCCTTGAGAAGAATCCTTTTCCTTGAAATTTCCAGCTTCTAGAGGATACCCTCATTCCTTGGCTTGTGGCATTTATCTTCCATCTTCAAAGCCCAACAACAGTCGGTTGAGTTTTGTCATATTGTGTCATTGACCTCTTCTTCTCTCTCCTTCTTCCACATTTAAAGGACCTAGTGATTACACTGGGCCCACACAGATAATCCAAGATAATTCCCCTATTTTAAGGTTAGCTAATAAGGAATCTTAATTCCACCTGCATTTCTTTTTGCCGTGTAAGGTAACATATTCATAGGTTCCAGGTATTAGGATGTGGGCCTATTTTGGATAGCGTTATTCTGAATACCACAGTTGATTTTATGTTAACTTTTAATATATCTAACTACAATAGAAGCATTTTTATGTATCAGAACGAGGGCTGGAAATTGGTTAGTTCATCAAAAGTTAGTAAAAGTGGAGAATTACAAATGTTGATGCACTCATAATAGTTTACTTAAAGTTAAAATATATAAATGCATTTTTATTAGCTATACTTATGATGTTGAGAAATTTTATTTTTTGTTTTCTTTTCTTTGCTGTTTTTATATTATGAGTCTGCTATCTAAAGTTCTCCTTCATCTTTCTTGCATACATGACATCCATGATATTGTCTATAGTTTAGGGATTTGGTTCTTTTAAAATGGTATGAGATTTTAGAATTTTGAAGAAATCTAAATGATTCATCTTTCTCAATTTTTATGATTTTTTCATTCCAATCTTGGATCATTGTTTTGCCAAGACCTAATTGGACACTACTAAAAATGTGAGTGGTAGAAATGTCTACACTTTACCAAAATTTCAAGAGCTCCCCTCCTTCCATGCTATAGAATTGCTACTATAAAGTGGCTTTCCAGCTAGGGTCTATATTTACTAACTACTTTGCTTCTAAGGGAGTCCATGTGACTAGAAATTGCCACTAGTGCCACTCACACTAGTGGAATGTGAGAAGAAATAAGGTGCATCACTTTAAGGCTAAGGAGTTTAAGAAGTGTGCATGCCTTTCCTTCATCTCTCTTTTCCAATCTACTTGCTGCATCCAGAAGACTTCAAGACTCTAGGATGTGGCAGAGTTACAAGATGGAAGAAATGTGGGAACCTGAACTATAATATGGAGGAAAGCCACCTACGAACTAGAAAACATCCATATTGGACTGTTGTGTAAGAAATAAATTTCTGTAAGCCACTGACATTTTTGGGGTTGTTGCAGCAGGTATAATTACCCTAACTCAATGGTTCTCAACCAAGGGTGATTTTGTTCCCCAAGGGACATCTGACAATGCTTGGAGATAGTTTTGGTTGTTACAAATGGGGGTGGGGTGGGGGTGTTGCTACTGGAATCTAGTAGGTAACAGTTAGCTATGCTGTTAAACATCCTACAATGCACAGGTCAGCCCCCAAAGCAAAGAATTGTCCAATCCAAAATGTCCATTGCATTTGGGTTGAGAATTCTTGCCCTAACACAATGACTTACCTTTGTCATGACTTTCCAAAGCATTAAACTTTAGTTTTATAGAAACATAGACTTCCTTTTTTTTTTACTCACATTTTAATGCTTTAGGTAATATTTAATTAGACCATGGTCACAGTAGCAGTTTTAACTGGAATAAATAATTTTGAGTACAACATACCACTTTTGGAGAGATCGTAAGTTGTGTGTGGGGGCTACTGGAGAGAAACCTACTAACCACCAGCTTTCAGCATGTGATGTACATGAGTCAGAGGGAAGGGAGAGAATCCTTAATTCTTTTAGTTGAGAGCAAGTAGATTAAGAGAACTTCTGTGTGTGTGTATACTTGTGTGTAAATGTATATTTTCTTCCTATTCTGTCTTCCAATAGCATTTTAAATAGCATTACTTAAAATTCATTTTATGTAAGTTTTGTAGATACTTATTATAATTCAATATTTTGGACATGCTGCCATAGAAGGCTCTTTAATCCCTTGATATATAATTTTCTTTGAATTCAATTAAATTAATTTTATTTGTGAAGTCTTGCAAATTGGGGAATTTTCATACAACAGTACTTAGCACATGTAAGTATTGAAATACATTGCAAAGTTTACACATGGAATTTAAGTAAAAAATTGGTAAGGAGAATTAAAAATTCATTTGGAAAATTTCTCAGATTCTGATTCTTTTTCTAAAAATTCCAAGGGAAGAGGTAAATTTTTTTTTTGTTTTTTGACATACCCCTGGACTATAGTGGAACATATTTCCTGGAATAAGCTTAGTATATATTGTTCTGTAGGAACGTCAAACTCTACCCAGTTGGTAATTCTAACTGTGAAGGGTCCAGCTGGAGAATTCAGGATCCACCTCCTTTGATCAAAAGTTAAGAAACTCAATTGATCTTTGTACAGATTGGCATTTGAATTGCTTTTGAAAACTCTTATTTTTAAAATATAGGAGTCCGATGCCTTTACTCACAGTATGCCTTCGAAATTTTAGGGCTATTTGAAAAATATTGTCTGCCTGTGTGTCACTGATCTTGGACAGACTCAAGACATAGATCCGGATGACCTTGCCTATGGCCCTGGGCTTATTCCAGCATGTGTATGGTGAAGCAGGGTGTCAGTGTGGTCAGCAACAGTTTGGCTCTTCTCTATCACCGGGTCTTCTGCTGCTGCAGAAGCTAGATATCTAGCGATTTAACTATTATCTGTTTATTCTTTGGGCGTGGGCAGGGACCCTAGCTCTGTTCCCATTGCTTCTTCCTTTACAATTGTCCCGGTTAACTGCAGCCTGGGTCTCAGCGCAATGCTTGACAGGGGGCGCACGAGGTCCCAGGGATGCCCAGCATCTTCTGCCTAAGTTCTTCTTGCGCAGTCCGCGCGCGGGAAGCTCTCCAGCGCCCCGCCCCGGGCAGGGAACCTCTCCCTGAGGGTTCCCCGTCCTTCCCAGTCTCGCCACGGGTCTTCAGTCTCTACTTTGCCCGGTCGCACCTCTGGAGTGCTTTGGAAGCTTTCTTTATACGCCCGGAAGAGGGCAGTTTCCTGCCCCTCGGGGCTGCTTGGGGACTCGTGTGCAGGATTGCGCGCGGTCTCTCCTCCTTTGCCTAAAGGTTGGGCTAGGGCGTCTCTTTCTAGCCTCGCCTCCGGCGGCTGTGTGGTCCTTTCTCTTGCTCTCCCTGTCTGTCTTTGAAGACACGCGCCCGAAACGAGGGGTGAGAGGAAAGGCCGCCCATCAACTTAGCACCTTGAATTTAGATCTTTGGATGCCGAAAGGAGGTTGGCGTTGCCGGGGGTCAGCGAGAGAGAGAGGAAGGAAGGCGGAGGCTGCAGCTGCTCCGCGGCTCCTTAGACCGGGTCTGCAGAAGCAGGAACCGGGGCGGAAGAGGGACACGGTGCCTCGGGCCTCGCCTGCCACGGTCCCTCCCTTCTCCTCCTCTCCCCGCCTCCCGGGTCCCGCCCCTCCCTTCTCGGAGGAGCCGTCTCTCCTCCGCGCGTCTCCCGGCACTCTCTCCATTGTCTCTGCCTTTACAACAGGTTTAGGCGGCGGGGAAGACGTGGGGGTGAGGGGCCGCCCCGAGCCCCCTGCTTTCTTGCGGTCGCCTCTCTTCTGGGTGTGCGTGTCCCTGGCTCCTTTCCTGCTCGGGAGCTAATTCCCCGGCGGAGCAGCCCTGGAGCGAGTCCGACCTCTCCTTCTGGGTCACCCTCCCAGCCGGTGCCGCTGCCTCGCCGCTGCGTGTGAGAATGATGTGGGCATTGGAGGGTCTAAGTTCTTCTTGCGCCTGGGGGGTTCTCGCTTTTTTTTCTTAGGGAACCAAATCATATTAATCCTAGTAATCAGTATCCGAGGCAGCAGCAGGAGAGGGAAACGCTATTTTCCCGCTTTATTCCAAGAATATTTTCAATTTTTATTTTTAAAGAGGGAGACGATGGACTGAGCAGTGCCGCACCATGGAGTCTCGGGTCTTACTGAGAACATTCTGTTTGATCTTCGGTCTCGGAGCAGGTGAGTGGCCGCAGGACTGGAGAGGGAGAAAGGAGTGGCCCCAGCCTCGGGGCAGCTCGGGCTGGCTAGGGACGCCTCGTTTTTCCCGGGCTCCAAGTAGGTCTGGAGTGGGAAGCTTGGCATGGGGGACCGGTTTGGATTTGGGTTTTATTCTGTTTGGCTTGGAGACGGCTAGGCGAATTACGGCCCTAGTCTACGGTTTGAGGGCAAAGGGGAACTTTGCACCGAGAGGGATTTTAAAGTAGGTCATGGAAATGGGACTGGGTGCTCCGCTATTTAAAGCTTAGCTGCTTATCACAGGTAGGGCTCTTGGCGGCGGAGGAGGGGAGTCGCCTGGAGTCATCAGTTCCCAATATTGTAGTGAAGACGCGGTTCTTTGCTGCCTTGAATGAAGAGGCTTGTATTTTGATGGGGCTTTCTCTTTTTTTCCTCTCCCTCCCCCCACCTCCCATCAGTTTGGGGGCTTGGTGTGGACCCCTCCTTGCAGATTGACGTCTTAACAGAGTTAGAACTTGGGGAGTCCTCGACCGGAGTGCGCCAGGTTCCTGGGCTGCATAATGGGACGAAAGCCTTTCTCTTTCAAGGTATGAAGAGCTTGCTGAGTCCCCAGTGTGGTTTCAATTGGGATAACCCCGGGAAGAGTTGGTCTCGCCGCTCTTCCTAACTGTATTGCCGGATGGACGACGGTATATAAGCTGAGGTGTGGACGGGTTCAACGTGAGGCACCCCCCTCGCGTTTCTTTTTAAGTGGCTTGGCTTTCTCTCCTCTCGCCCCTCCCTTCTTACTTTGTACTCTTGCCAGTTCTAATGGGTAGTCCCTTAATTGTCCTACAGAAACTCCTGTGGCAGATGGTTGATTTTAGAGTCTGGGGAACAATGAATTTTAATACAAACGCCTAATTTGGGTGAAATTGATTTAGGTAAGAAAGAGGATCGCTTAATCTTAGTTAAGACACTGCTCTCTGAAAGTTTCAGGTACAATGGTGCCCTTCTGGGAGGAATTTCTTTATGTGGGTGGTTCTGAAAAAATAATCTCTCTCATGATTTTCTACCTACTATATGATACAAACACTATATTTGAGGCAAAATTCATCATCAAAAGATCATTCTTCCTTCTTCACCAATGAGAAAGGGAATAATCTCTTAAAATTATTTAGAAAATATTTCAAGTAAATGTTAATCTAGAAGTATACCTTAATTAATTGTATACTTAGGATTTTTTTAAACTTTTAAAAAAGTGGGTATTTGCTATGCACATGTCTACATTTTAGAATATATTTAAATATGTAGTACAATCAGAAGCAAATTCCAATGCATCAAGCCTTCAATTGTGATTTACCAAAGCTCTTGAAGATTGCTTGGTTTGTGGAAAGATGCTGTAATATGAGCTTCTAAAAGGTATCCAAATGAGTACCGAAAGACTAGGATCACATATGGTCAAGTATAGATGAAGGTAAAAGAGAAATACACTTTGTTTAACATATCTGATGAGCCTAAGGCATCTTCCACCCCATTCAGATTTTCCTTTTGTGATTTTGTAGTGGCTTGAAAAGAATTGCAAATCATAATTATTAAGGAGTTGGATATGCAAAATAAAACTGTTTCAGCAAATCTGCCCCCAAGAAGTAGACACAGAATAAAACTTGAGTGTGTCTTTAGAGCTGTCATTGCCTGGTACAGCCAGTATGTGTCACCATGGACAGTATCACCAAAGCTTGAGTGAGAAGGGAGGAAATTGACATGTTGCATTTACTTAAAATAAGCTTGCTCTCACAAGATATTAAGTGTAACTTTCTGTTTTAATTATTATGAGCCCACTAAATAAGTTTATTATGACAAATATTTATGATAATAATTTACTTACTTAAAGATATTTTTTATTGCATCCTCAATCCTTTGAAAACAATTACCAAATCTGTAAATGAAGTATGGCTAGACTGTCAGCAAAATTTCACAGAGTTGCATAGAAGGGTCATTAGGGTTAAAGTTTTTTTTTAGTCTCTGATTTTCTTTCTCTGTGACTAGGAAACAAAGTTATTTTAGGACTGCCAATTTGAGTAACAAGAAAGCTTTATAGAAACTAAAGCTCCCAATTAAAAAATGGTGTTGAAGAACCCTTAAAATTTCCAAAGATCCTTTACGTTTTGCTAGTGTCCTTCCTAGCTTCTTCTGTAGAGTGTTGGAGCTGTCACAAAGAGAAACCTTCAGGACTATGCCTTTTAAGTTTTGTTGATAGACAATTAGGCAGTTATTAAAAAATAGTCTCAAAGAATCAATATATTTTCTTGGTTAATTTTTGAAATGCATGTTTAGTATTCATTTTGATTTTGTGAGGTAGTATCATGTTCTGAATAAATAAGGACATTAAATATGATTTTTTAAATTGTTCACAGGTACAATATATCAATGCACAAATATTCATTGATTGACTTTGTTTCCTTGTTAGTACCAAGCCTGATGTTTAGACAGAATAAATGCCTATCAAATATAGTTTATTAGATTTGAAGATGTAAAATTTCATTGCCTGTCAAATTTTGAACTTTACTTCATACAGCAAATCAGTCAGTGACTATTTACTGCCTGCTGTGTTCTCAGAAGGCATATATTACTGATGTATTGATTATGTCCTAATAATTTCCTTTATTATAAGATTTGAATTCTAAAACTGATGTTAGGTGGGCCTTTGGTCCTGCATGGTTACCGTGGAATACTGTGGAAAGGTTTTTTCTCTGCTGTTAGGATATGGAAACTGTTGATAGAAAGTCAGTTAGGGCTCCTGCTGCTTCACTGGGCTTCTGTGGGTTTCAGAGACAAAAGATTTTAAACTTCTGGAGATTTAATAGATTTGGCTTATAGTAAATTGAGGGATATTTTTGTAGAGTGTGTAAAATGTTAGAGCAGGAGTACTAACAAATTGTGAAAAGCTGAAATGCTTTCAGATTTCATGTGAACCTATCAACCCATCAGATAAGTTTCTTTGTGTTGTCAGATTTGCTCTAAATAAATGGAAGAGATTTCTCCTGTAGTAATATAACCATCTTTTTTCGTCTCTTAGCTTTAAAATAAAGAAATTTGAACATTACGTTTTTCAATTTTTTTTTGCTCATTTAAACTTAATTTCTCCTTTTTTTCTTTTTCTTTCATTTTTCTCTTTAGTGGTGTTTGAGATGATTGCAGTTCAGTACTTTTTGAAACTATAGTTTTGTAATTATCATGAAATATGAATCTATTAATATTTACTAATTGTACCTTTTATAATATGTGCATAATAAATAGTATAGAAATATATTTCAAAGTTATACTTGGTTTTTGTCATAACAGCAAGCATAGTGCCACTAAAATTATTTTTTGTTGTTGAAATTTTGTTTAAAGATGCTTAGGAAATTTAAATAATAATATACTAAAGAAGGCATCTATTAATAAACAAGGGTTTTGATCTGTGCCAATTGTAATAATTTTTCAAAAGAAAAAAAGTGTCCAGGTCACAGTTTGGAATCTATATCAAGAGCTTCAAGTCATCAAATATGTTTTATTACCTACAGTTTGACTTATACTCACAAAAATATGCTTATTATGTAAACAATAGAGGGCTGAATGCTAACAATGAAAAGAAGAGACCTATGAAAGACTACAGAGAATTCTGAAATCTTAAGGACTAGTGTAATAATAAATAGAATTCTACCTACCTTATTTTAAAGTCTGGGGAATATTTTGCAAGATAATGATCACAATAACACTCTGCCATCTGTATGAATGAAAGACCAAGAATGAGAGCATAAACAAGCACAGTTCTAGGACATTAGCATGAGTTTTAGATACCTGATATTAACAAATCATCTGGCCAGGTTCCCAAAGTGAATAGTTTCATCTGTTGATTTAATAAATTACTTCTGAAATGTTTGCTGATTTTATAATCTTGTTAATCTCAAGAGAAGTAGATAAAACCAAAGCACAGTTTTTTTTGTTCCCTGAATTGGTAATTTGAAAAAATTGTTTAATAATTATTGTTAAAGAACTTTACCATTTTAAAAGAAAAAATGTACACATCTACCTCTAATGTCATGTTTGTAAACAGGAGTAATTAGGTTATTTGATGATGGCCCTTTGACCTTAGTAGGCAAAGGTGGCTGCATTAAGGAAGGCTAGGTGACAATGAGTTCTGGTCTTCAGTATGATGGTCATTGAGCATCTGTAGACTTAGGGATGATGGTCATTGGTGCCCAAATGGAATAGAATAACCCAATGATTAAGAGCATGAGTTTAGAAACAAGATAGACCCAGGCAGAATCTTATTAGTTGTGTTACCATGGTGAAGTAACTTAATTTCTCTGCGCTTCAGTACCCTCATTATAAAATGAATGTTGTTGTGAGGATTAAATGAGACATGTTCACTCATTCAAATGGATTTTTATTGTGTAACTACTACTCTGTTTAGTGGGGATATAAAGCAAATGAAGTAAAAGCATATTTTTGCCTTTGTTGTGCATTGTAAACAGCCATTAAACAAATAATTACACCAGTAGTAATTTAGATACCGTGAAGATAAATGAAAAAGTAAAGATGTAATGGGAATCTGTAGTCTGGTTTAAGGAGTCATGAAGTCAGGGAAACCTTCGTTGTAGAAGAGGCATTTACGCTATTAGCTGAAGGATAAATAAAAGTGACCTGGAGAAGAGAAGCTGTGGGGATTAGGAAACAAAGAGGAACACAGGCAAAGGAAGCAACATATACAGTGGTCTTAGGCCTAGACTGAGTATGGTGTATTTGAGAAACTGGAAGAAGTCCAGAGTAGTGAAAATACAACATTGTGATGTGAAATGAAGCAAATGAAGAAAGCAAAGACAGGTTATATAGTTGACCATATTAATATAACTAATTGGAAGTTTATCATTATACAAAGATGTATTGTATAGAAAGAATAGTGTCCCCCAAAGATGACAATTCCTAATCTCTGCAACCCGTGAAGTTGAATATTAAGGTTGTAGATGCAATTAAGTTTGCTAATCAGCTGAACATAAGAGGGAAGACTATACTGGATTATTTGGGTGGGCTACATAAGTGTCCTTTAAATGTGGAAAAGAGAGGCAGAAGAATCAGTGTCAGAATAATGTTATCTGTGAAAGCCTAGTCCAGTCATTGCTGGCTTTGAAGATGGAAAGAGAACATGAGCCAAGGAATTGGCAGTCTCTAGGAGCTGGAAAAGGCAAGAAAACAAATTGGCTCTCAAAACCTTCAGAAAAAGTCCTGCCAACACCTTGACTTTATCCCACTGAGATTTATTTTAGACTTCTGACTTCCAGAACCTTAACATAATTCACTTGTGTTCTTTTAAGCCACTAAATTAGTGGTGATTTGTTACAGCAAAACCAGGAAGCTAATGCAGACTTTGGTACCTGGAAATGGGATGCTGCTGTAACAAATACCTGAAATTGAAGAAGTGGCTTTGGAATAGGGCATTGGGCAGAGATTGGAAGAATTTTGAGAAGCATGATAGAAAAAACCTTGTTGCCTTGAACAGAGTGTTAGTAGAAATTTGGACGTTAGCATCTCTTCTAGTAAGGACTCAGAGAAGTGAAGAGCATAGTGAAAAAAAAACCTAAATCACCTTAGAGAATACCTAAATTGTTATGAACAGACTATTGGTAGAAATATGAACATTAAAGATGCTGCTCATTAGGGCTCTGATGGAAATGAGGGAACATATTGGAAACAGGAGGAAGCGGATTCTTGTTATATAGTGACAGAAAGCTTAGCTGAATGAGTCCTGCAGTTATGGGGAAAGCAAAATTGAAAATGATGAACTTTTATATTTAGCTGAGACAATTTCAAAGCAGTATTGATGGTATGGCTTGGTTTATTCTTGTTGCTTATAGTAAAATACAAAAGGGAAGAGACCAATTGAGGGAAGAACTGTTAAGTAAAAAGGAACCAGGACATGATGATTTTGGAATTCCTCAGTCTACCCAGATTGCAAAAGATGTTAAAATTAGGAGAGTCACTGTCAGGAAAGGCTGCTCTGGAGAGAGTCAAGGGTATGGTATGAAAAATTTTTGTTAGTGCTTTGGAAGGATACAAAAATAAGAGTATTCAGTCACCCAGAGGGTTCTTTGAAGAGATTAGGCACATGACTCACGGATCTTCTCAGCCATCTCAGCAGAAGCCAGGAAAAGAGATGGGATTATCTATACAAGATCTGTAGAGGAGCCTTTTGTCTAATGGAGTGAATCCTTCTGAAACACATAGGGGACCCACAAAGTTCTTGAGAATATTATATCATCAAGAATGCTGCCTACTTGGACCAGAAGGGACAGAGAGAGGATGAAATGAAAGGCTTTCACATCCCCAAATTCTACAGGCAAGAGACAGGCTGATGAATTTTCTCAGCTGCAAACACATACTACCATTCATGAAAGGGGAAAGATGACTTAGACGGCAGTGTCAAGAGCCCAGAGAGCAGAGCTGAGAGTCCAGAGGGTAGTGCTGAGCCATTGAGAGTTCGTCCCACGTCTTGAAACCAAATGGAGCTTCCTTGGCACTAGTGACTCCTTTTTTTTCCTTTCATTATCTTTTATCCTATATCTGTCCCACCATTGTATTTTGGGAGCAGATAACTTGTTTCTTGAATTTCACAGGCTCACAGATGGGGTGGAATTGTGTCTCTACTTTTGAATTGATAAGATTTAGATGGGATTTTGAGCTTTATGTTGACGCTATAATGGTTTGAGAGCTTGGAGGACCTTGGGGTGGGGTGATACATTTGCAGGTGGGATGGATATGAATCTTTGGGGGCCAGAAGGTAGACTATGGTAGGCAGAATAATGGTCTCACAAAAGATGTATACACCTTGATCCCTAGAAATTGTGTATATGAAAAGTTACACATGGCAAGGTATAATTAGAGTTGCAGATGGAATTAAGGTTGCCAATCAGATGACATACAGGGATTATCCTGGAATTTTTAGTGGGCCCCATATAATCATAAAGGGCCTTTAAATGTGGGAGAAGGAGGCAGAAAATCAAGTGTCAGAGAGATGTGATGGAAGACTAGAATAGCCATTGCTGGCTTTGATGTTAAAAGGGGGTCATGAGCCAAGAAATGTGCGCAGCTTCCAGAAGTTGGATAAAACAAGAAAATGTTTTTCCCCCTAGAGCCCCTAGAAGGAACATAGCCCCACTGATACCATGGTTTTACTTCAGTGAGACTCATTTCAGATTCTTACCTCCAGAGCTATATGAGGATAAATTTGTATTGATATAAGCCACTAAGTTTATGGTGATTTGTTACAACAGCAATAGGAAATTAATACATATGTTAAACATTAAAAGGATGTATAAAATCATAACATTCATTATTTTTATAACTGAATTATACTTTCTTATTAGGCCCCATCCAACTATCTAGTGAGAGTCTTTTTGTGGGATGGTTGGAAACTTGAACTTGTGTCCTTGAGGCAAGAGGGGAGATTTCAGTTTCCCTTTGCCATCCTTCTGTTTTGTATTTACACTGTTTTCAGTAAGTGTCTAAATGACATTGAAGTATGGGCAGGAATAGATTCTAGTCTTTTGTGGAAACTAATTTTATAGCAGGCAGTTTATTAGTGGATATTTTTGTTCACTATGTGAAATCATATTCATCGAGATTCAGATATTGATCACTGTAATTAAAAAGGGTTTGGGAGAAAGCTGATAGGAAGAAAAGTGAGTATGACGTGTTCCTCTCTATTTGGAAAGCTGCCAGGAACTGGAACATGGAGAATATTTCCTGAACTATTCCTATGGTGCTTCTGCTAAATGT
>PVKY010009420.1:0-13322 GCA_004027775.1 Bradypus variegatus
CGGCTCCGTGGCTCCAGCCCACTGGCATCCGTTTTCCAGGAGATTCCACACATCCGCATGAGTTATGTGAAATGTCCCCATTTTGACATGTTGGAAACCAATTCTTTTAGCGTCTGTGCTTGAAGTATGCACAAGAGGGGAACCGAGACAAGCAGACACATAGTTTGCACGACAGGGCAATCAGTTCTACCAATTAGGACCACACGAAAGGTTACCTCTCCCAACTTTTGGTTTTCTTGTGAGCCCAGGAAACACAGGATCTTCTAGAATGTCAAGAAAAGCCTTAGGCTAGATTTTTATGTGATGGCTCCCAAGTTGAAAATAGTAGCAAATTGGCAAAAGATTCAAATAATTTTAAAAGCCTTTTTAGGGCCAAACAAATCAGGTCTAAAGGCTGGCTCTGGCCTACAGGCTAAATTTTTAGCAAATGAGTTTACTGTTTTCATTGCTTCTTGAGGAGACTATCTAGAGGCAAACCCTCCCTCCATCAGCGTAATCCCAGAGCTTGGTAAAACGCCTGGCATGTGTCAGGCACTAGCACGTTATAGTTGAGTGAATGTACGTACAAACCCCTGGTCTTTTCTAAACTTAAGGTTAAACTTCTGCAGCTTGTGTAGAGCTATGCATAGTGGGCTCTACCTTATCTAAAGCCTTTGCTGCATATGACAAGTTGACAGACTTCTAGCCCTTTATCTTGCCAATCTTCCCATGACTTTGGGGTTGTCTCAAGTTAGGAGTTCTCTTGTTCCATGTCCCCCAAATATCTCCACCAATTTGATCAGAACAATTCAATGATACATTCAAGATTGTGTGTAACGGCATCAAACTTGCTTAGTTGCTTTTTAAATTTAAACTTTCAAAATACATCATCCATGTTCAATGTAAAAACATCAGAAAAGAAAAACAGGCCGGAAGAAGAAACAAGCAATCATAATTCTACCTTTGGTTGATATACACTTTTATTAATTACAAAACTAATGTGTGTTTAGAAGATAATGTTTAGTAGATAAACAAAAAGAAAAAAAAATCACCCATAACCCTGTATCCCCCCACAAAAAACCACTATTGACCTTGATTTTCATTTTCAGAGAATGAAAATACAGACCAAGATTAACAGTGAAAATACAGGCCAAGATTTAGAATGGCATATTTATAAAATCACCATTAAAAAAAGAGTCAACATCCCTGACTCCCAGGGGTGTAAATCTCCCTGGCAACACAGGATATGACTCCAGAGTATGAATCTGGACCCGACATGGTGGGATTGAGAACATCTCCTTGACGGAAAGGGAGAAGTGAAATGAAACAAAGTTTCAGTGGCTGAGAGATTTCAAATGGAGTCAAGAGGTCACTCTGGTGGACATTCTTATAGATAATGCTTTTTAGGTTTAATTGTATTGGAATAGCTAGAAGTAAATACCTGAAACTACCAAACTCCAACCCAGTAGCCTTGACTCTTGAAGACGATCATTTAACAACATAGTTTACAAGGGGTGACAGTGTGATTGTGAAAACCTTGTGGATCACACTTCCTTTATCCAGAGTATGGATGGATGAGTAGAAAAATGGGGGCAAAAACTAAATGAAAAATAGGGTGGGAGGAGGGGGAAATGATTTGGGTGTTCTTTTTTACTTTTATTTTCTATTCTTATTTTTACTCTTTCTGTTATAAGGAAGATGTTCAAAAAATAGATTGGGGTGATGAATGTACAATGAACAGTTGATTGCACACCACAGATGATTGTATGATATGTCAATATATCTCAAAAAAACTGAATTTAAAAAAAATTTAAAAAAAGAGTCAACATCGAGGGTTTAATCTGAGTGAATGTGTCCAAAGTATTTTATCTGTTTTACCTTGTTCATTCTCACCAGGATTCTAGAAGATAGGAGTGTTGTTACATCCATTTTGCAACTGAAGAAGCTGACCTCATAGGGTTTGTGAATTGTGTTCCCGAGCTGGGATTTGAACCCAGGCTGTCTATCCCAGAGTCTATATTATTAACTGCTAGGCACAGCTGCCTCCCAGACTTCACACTATACCAAGTGTTTGAGAAATTTATTTCAACTTATGTTATCATGAAAAATTTCCTATGCCATCAAATTTTCTTCTGCAAAATCACTTTTAATCACTGCACACCAAGCTAGGGATGGAGGCACCATTCCAATTCTCTATTGATTACATTTCCATTTTTTCATGTTTGTACTAATAATGAGATGTGTGGCATTGTGTATATATCTTTGCATGCATCTTTATTTTTCTAGGATAAATTCCCAGAAGGGAAATTGCTCAATAAAATGAAAAAAAAAATTGTTCTAAGGCATTTGATATATATTGTCAGCTGGCTCCCAGAAAACTATGCTAATTACATTTCTACCAGAAGTACATGAGCATCTTCCTCTGTACCCTTGCCAACACTGGGTATTAACAATGAAACCATTCTTCCAATTTACGGTTTAAAAATATTCTCATTGTTGTTACTTTACTATTTATGATCTCCTCAGTTAAATCCTGAATATTGACCACAGCAAGGGTTGGTGAAATGTAGAAGAACTGGAAATTTCATACACCACTGGTAGGAATGCAAACTTTTACAACCCCTTGGAAAACAGAAGTAGTTTTTTAAAAAGTTAAACACATACCTACCCTATGATCAAGCCATTCTACACCTAGTTATTTATCCAAGAGAATGTGAAATATATGTCCATACAAAGACTTGCACACAAATATTTATAGTGGTTTTGCTTGTAATATCCACAATCTGAAAACAATCCACATGTTCATCAACAGATGAATGGATAAACAAATCATGGTATATCTATACAACGGAATACTACTCAGCCATAAAAAGGAAGGAACTATTGATAAATGTGATAATGTGGATGAATCTCAAAATCATTATGCTGAGTGAAAGGAGCCAGACAAAAAAGAGCACTTACCAGATAATTCTATTTAAATAAAACTCTAGAAAACGCAAACTAATCTATAGTGACAGAAAGCAGATCAGTGGCTGTCTGTGATAAGAGGAAGGAGCAGGGAGAGGGATTACAAAGGAAAATTTCAGGGATGATGGATATGCTTGCTATCTTGATTTGTGGTGACGGTTTCATGGGTATATCATAGTTCAAAACTTGTACCCCTTGAATATATGCAGCTTATTGCATGTTAATTATATGTCAATAAGGCTGCTTTAAAAACCCTTTCAAATATTGTAATATTCTCACTGCTATTTCAATTATTAGTGTTGTTTTTGCTTTTTACACATGTTGTCAGGTAGACTGCCAACTGCACAATTTGGGATTGCGGCTGAGATAGAATAAGATGTGAACACCCCCGGAGATGCAGTGTGATGGCCACACGAATGGGCTGAGCACGACTGCGTCTGTCTATGAGCCTTTTACATTTCTCATTAGGGGACTGACTTTTCTTAATGATCTATAAGTGTTCTTTATATATTAAGGATATTAAATAAGTATCTGCCACATTTGTTGCAAAGACATTTTCTGGGTTTGCAATTTGGGACTGGATTCTGACCCTGATGAACCAGTGACATTTACATTTGAAGCAATGACATTTCTTGGCAAAGCACTGTCCCATGAATGGCTTTCTTGCCACTTAGGGTCAATGCTTCGGCATTTGTTGCTTTAGAACACAGGTTTGTGCAGCATCTTGAATGTATAGTCTTCCCTGTGATGCTGTTTGATCAGGTTTATTGTCTCATAAATTGGATTGCTGCTGGGTCAAATACATTAGGTTTTGATGGGCATTCTGAAGCGCTTACAAAAAACTTATCTCAATAAAGTAACTGTCGAGAGTGCTTCCCCTTCTTTCCTCTTCTCCTCTTCTTACTATTATTTCAATGATAATGATCGCCATCATTTGGTCTCATCATTACTGTGAGCTCAACATATACTTGCCCCTGAGTTAAGGGCTTTATGTATCCTGTCATGTCTCATTCTTAAGACGGCCCTGCAGCCAGGTCCTGTTAGCTCCATTTTATATATAAGGAAACTAACTCTTAGAGAAGTAAAGAAACCCATCCAATGTCACACAGAGCAGGTGAGGAACCTGAGTTTTGAACTCAGGTCTGTCAGTGTTCCAGTTTGCTAATGCTGCCAGAATGCAAACTACCAGAAATGGATTGGCTTTCCTAAAGGGGGTTTATTGGGTTACACAGTTACAGTCATAAGGCCTTAAAGTGTCCAAGGCAAGGCAACAACAATCAATTACCTTCACTGGAGGATGGCCAGTGGCGTCCGGAAAATCTCTGTTAGCTGGGAAGGCACGTGGCTGGTGTCCGCTTGCTCCCAGTTTGTGTTTCAAAATGGTGTTCTCCAAAATGTCAGTGTCAACTTCCAATGGGCATCTTCAAAACGTGATTCTCAGTTGCAGCTCCTCCTCAAAATGTCACTCTCAGTACTCTCCAAAATGTCACTCTTAGCTGCTCTGAGGTCCTTCTGTCTGTGAAACCACTTTATACAACTCCAGTGATCCAATTAACACCCACCTTTAATAGGCAGGTAACAACTCCATGGAAATTATCTACTCAGACATTTCACTCACAGTTGATTGAGTCACATCTCCATGGAAACATCCATAGAATTCCAGTCTAATCAACACTAATACGTCTGCCCCCACAGGACTGAGTCAAAGAACACGGCATTTTGGGGGACACAGTACATTCAAACCAGCACGGTCAGCCTCCAAAACTCAAGCTCTAATGCTTCTGCCTGCCATGTACCACTCTGGACTTCAATGAGTTGCTTTCCTGTTTGTCCTTCTTACTTTTTTTTATATGAAGATAGAAACATTGCTTCATTTTTTAATCCTGCTAAGAAACCTCCAATGGCGTGCATAATAGTCCTTGAGACCTCTTGGGTTGAGAAAGAAAAAAATAATGGTGTGTGTTGGGGGGAAGGGTGGGGGAAGGGGTGTTTCTAAAATGTTTTCATTTCAATCCCACACACGGACATATACTGGAGGGAAAAAGCAGTGAGACAATAAGGCCACCTTGTCACACACCCCTTCAGCAGTCAGATTGAAGATGGGAGCACTGCAAGCGGCATGGCTCAACCTCAGCACTGTGGGCATTTGGGGCCAGGTAACTTGCGGGGCCTGTCTGTGCTTTGTCAGATGTTTAGTAGCACCCTTGGCCTCTACGCACTGCATGCCGGGAGCACAATGGACTCCAAGACTGACAACAAAAAATGTCTCCAGGGGAAGAAGCACCCCTGGCAGAGAACGCTGGTCTATGATTAATAAAGGCTTAATAATGACTTCCAGACTCCAAAGAAATATTCTTAGTTTACAGGGTCACTAAAGATATACTGGGACATTTATTTCTCACCCCCTCTCTCTCTTTTTCCACTATCAGAGCTTCCCAGTGGAAGCTAAATGTTTGATTGGTATGCTTAGAAGTATGAGAAATGTTTACTTAGTCATACGGTTAATTAAAAGAAAACTCTTTTATCAGTCTTTTCTCATTACAGGTAATACTTACTGAACTCATACTCTTTGCCAAATTCAGTGCTAAGTCCTTTCACACGTGCTATCTCATTTAATACTCACAGTTCTCTAAGGTAGGTATAAATGTATTCCCTGTTTTACCGATGAGGAAACTGAGCTTTAGAGGGTAAAATAACTTGTTCAAGGTGACTTGGAAACATTGGTTCAATTGAGGTCTAACCCAAGTTTGTTTTACTCTGGGGCTCTTTATACCATACTGATTTCCAAAAATCATATTCATTCACAGTAGGGCATTTAGAAAATCTAACAACAAAAAGAAGAAAATAAAACCACTGTTAATCTCACTGCACAGTAATTACCAATGTTGACATTTTGTTAAGAATCTGCCCAGTATTTTTTCTCTGCATGTAAAAACATCCATATTTCAGGGAAAAAGGAATGTGCGTAATATTCTGCTTTTTCTCTTAACATTTTGGGATTACTTTGCCAACATGACATTAGCTATTCTTCAATAGCACCCTTTAAAAGGGCTGTGTTGTATGCCACAGGGTAGAATTTGAACAGTCTCCTGTTGTGAGGCATTCTGGCTTTATTTTTCTTCCTACCCTCCCTCTCTCCTTCCCTCCTTTCCTTCTTTCTTTCTCTTCCATGGTTATTTACTTAGGATAAATTCCTGGCAGTGGAATGCTAGAGCAAAAGTCATCATATTTTGAAGGCTATTGAGACATGCTGTCAAATTGTACTGCTGTACATTTTTACCTGCACTCTGTGGATGGATATATTTGTTTCTGCCAAGAAACTCGGGGCTTCTAATTAAAATATAATATATATATTTCAATTTAAATATATATACACAATATGTACTTATATATAGTAGACACATAGACACTTGCAGATACCACAGAGAAATTGTATTTGGCTTTTATTTGCATTTCTTTGACTCCTAGTAAGTTTGAAATTTCTTTATGAAACATATGAATAATTTATACACTTAAAAGAAAAAAGGAGTAAGGCAGTGGTTGAAGACAGTTTCTCTGAAATATGAGAAATACTCAGACACATTTCAAAGAAAAAAATCTTGCAGACCCAGTGTTGTGTATATTTAATTATCAACACAAATGCACACCAACATAAAAGAAGGTTTAAATCCTTAAAGAACCCGAATCCAAAGAAAATTTACAAAAAAAAATCTATGAAACCTGTTAAATCCAAATTAACAGCAAGAATTTAACATGGCGGATGAAGCAAGGGCCCTGACTCCGGCCCCGAGCGCCTCGCGTCTGCCCCCAGTGGCCGCACTGGCGCGGTGCGCCCACCCCTGGCCCCCTGAACCGGGGTGAACAGAGCCTGCTGGTTAGCGCACATGCGCCCCTCCCTGCTCGGGCCACCTCTCTTTTCTTCCCATTCACCCCCACAAGTAACATACGACTACTCTGGGCCAGTAATTGTAAACCCGAGAACACGAGCGAGTGGGGTGCTCAGAATAAGGAAAGGTTATTTTTGGATTATTTTGCAAAAGAGAACATAAAATACAAACTATCTTTTTTTCCCCCCTCATTCTTCCTAAATGAGGAACTCAAAAACCCACTTTGTTCAACTTTGAAAGCACAGACTCAGAATCCGACAGGCTGCGGGCAAGTCGTGACTGGCCGAGCCACCCTTTTCGCAGCTGTCAAGTGAAGCCAACAAAAGCTGCATCATAAGGGTGCAGCGGGCTGAGTGAGAATGATGCTCTCAGGCTGCTGGGGCCAGCCGGTGTTAGGCACACCGAACTATTAATAAAACATGTCCTCAGTTCCTCTTCTGATTTCAGAGAGATTTTAAAATCACTTGGACTATGTTGTCTTTATAGGAGAAAGGATGCTTCCCCCCAAAAAAGGACCGGGAGTTGTAAGATGCACCCCTAACACCGGAGAGCCCTTCCGTGATCCCTTTTGCCCTACTTCACCTGGAGCTAGTTTGAAAGTTCTACACCAGGAGTTTTGTAAATTTTCATTGGTAAGCAGCACTCAAAGATCTGATGTGAGCACAGGACATTTCTTCCTATTCAAATAGTTGGATGTGTTCTGAGTGATTTTCTAAGCAAGGGAATCATTGGCTTCTTGGTGACATAAACCAGAAGCTTGATTCACAGCTTTCTGCGTGGGGTCTGACTTCCCCAGAAGGTTCTCCGCGGAGCTGCACCCTCCTGCCATCTGACTCCAGGAAGGGGATATTCACTCCTCCTGGCAGCTAACTCCTGGGAAAATAAAGCTGGGCTCAGTGAGTGCAAATCCGCAGAGCCCCGGCGAGCTGGGATGAATTTACTTGCACAGTTTGTTGATGTCTCTTAGGAAGGTAAATGAATTCTCCTCCTCTCTGTAGTAGCCGAGTCAGGTAAGGATACATGTAATGCTCACACCCTTCCCCAAGGGGCCAGGCCCCCTATCTTTTGCTTCTCTAACACTGTGAAACCTGGCCAGTTCCTCCAAACCTTTCTAAGAAAGCCTTTTGAAGCTGTAGTTTATTTTAATACTATGATTAATTGGGTTCCTATTTGCATACAATGAAAGGCAAAGGTTTTCAGAACAGTTTAATGACAAATTAATGGCATTTGACAAATGTCTATACCCTTGTAACCACTGCCTCAATTGAAATAGAACATTCCATCATCCCAGTAAATCCCCTGATGCCTCTTCTCTTCCCCCACTGTTTTGATTTCTATAACCATTGCTCAGTTTTGCCACTTCTAGAACTTCATATAGATGGAAGCAGATAATGTATACACTTTTGGGTCTGGCTGCTTTCAGTATGGTAATGTCTTTGAGATTTATCCATTTGCTGTGTGTATCCCTGGTTCATTTAAAAACTATTCCTGGGTCGTATTCCATTGTGCACATGTTCAGTACTTTGCCTATCCATTCACTTGTTGATAGACATTTATTTTATTTTCTTCCAGTTTTTGGCTACTATGAAAAAAGCTGCTAGGAACTTTTCTGTATAAATCTCTTTTTGGGGACATGTATATTCATCTCTCTTGTGTAGTTAGCTAGGAATAAAATCGCTCTGTCATGTAGTAGAAGCATGTATGAGAAACTGCCAAACTGTAATCCAAATTAGTTGTATTCTTACTTGGTTTTGAGGCCTTTAGTTATATTGTGTGCCTGATTACTGCATTAAATTTTTTTTTTTAACACAGCTTGTTTTTCTACTTTGTTTGGGTAGATTGATTTCAAAAGACGACACTATCTCTTTACCTCTCTGTGTGTCCATACCCTCTGCAATGTCATCTTGCAGTATCTTCTTTCAAGAGGTGGGTTCTATTTCCCAACTCTTGAATATTGGTTGACTTTGCGTCTTGCTTTGATTGACACAATACAATGCAATCAACAGTGTGCCAGTTCTACTGCTGAGCTCAAGAGGCCTCATGCTATTCTGTTCCTGTTTGGGACTGCCATGGGAATAAGCCTGGCCCAGCTCAATGGAGGCTGAGAAACCACGTGGAGGAAAGCCCAGTGTGTCAGCTGAAGCCAGCATGGGTCAACCAGCCAAACTCCTAACATGTGAGAGAACCCACCCTAGACTAGCAGAACCCCTTCTCAACACATAACTGACTACAGAAGCAGAGCGAGCTCAGCTTGAACAGAGGAACCACTTGGCCGACTTGTAGATTCAAAATCAATAATAAATGCTTATCATTTTAAGCTATTGCATTTTAGGATGATCTGTTACACAGCTGTAACTAACTAAGATAGATCTTCGCCTCTTATTCTACCTTTTACTATTCTCTTTTTCTCCAATGTAATTTTCTATCTGATGGTCCAGGGTATATTTCTTTTGTTTTGTTTTTTCACAGCTTTATTGAGATATAATTCACATGCCACATAATTCATCCATTTAAAGTGTCAATTCAGTGTTCTTTAGTATATCCACAGAATTGTACAACCATTACCACAGTCAATTTTAGAACGTTTCTTCACCTCAGAAAGAAACTGTATACCCTTTTGCTGTCACCACCCACTAAGCCCCCAGCAACTACTAACCTATTTTCTATCTCTATAGACTTGCCTTTTCTGGAAATTTCATGTCAGTGGAATCATGTGATAAGTGATCTTTTGTGTCTGATTAGTTTCACTTAGCATATTTTCATGGTTCATCTGTATTGTAGCATGTATCAGTACTTCGTTCCTTTTTGATAGCCAAGTAATATTCCATTGTATAGGTGATACCACATTTTGTTTATCCATTCATCTGTTGATGGGCATTTGGGTTACTTTCATCTTTTGGCTTTTATGAATAATGTTGCTGTGAATATTTGTTTGCTAGTTTTTGCATGGACATGTTTGCATTTCTCTTTGGTATACATGTAGGAATGGAATTCCTAGGTCATATCGTTTATCATTGGAAGAACTGCCAGACTGCCTCCCAAAGTGGCTGCCATTTTCCATTCCCACCAGCAATGTGTGAGGGTTCCTTGTCTGATCTGATCTGTTCACTTCTGTACACCTCCTCCCCATTCTCTGCCTGGAATATAGGAGATGGTAAGTATTGATTGAATGATTCCATCTCTCTTCTTTTCTTAGAACTTAGCACAGCACTTGGTGTAGAGAAAGGGCTTGAAATTGTTGAAAAATGAACAGAGTGATGGTTGCAGAATAAATTTGAAATACATTATATGTGCCTTTAATTTTAGGCTAAATTGAAAATGACCCACAGCCTCCCTCCACCACACACACATGAACACACATGTACTCTATGTACACAGTCTCACTCTCCCATTTAATTCTCACAACTGCCCATAAATCTGTGAATGGGCACCAAGGTGTTAGAGACTTAATGCTAGTGCACATGGAGGTAAATCCCACAGCAAGCAACGCCGGGTTCCACCACCTTTCCACCGTCCCCCATTTACTGCTGGGATGTGACAGTTGTCTTAAAATCACACCTACATGTTTGCTGGCCTGGGGGGGGAGGGGAGGTCTTTGTGCTCACTTCTTCAGTTCAGCTCAGAGAGATCCTCAAAGTCAAATGTACATAAACGTGACCCCTGAGCTGTATATCCCAGGCCATGTATATTCAACATCATGGGGAATTTAGTTTCAAGGGATTTCCAGGTGTAACTTAGTTCATGTGATTTTTTTAGACTCATCCTGACTTTCAAACTTATCTTCCACCCTGCATCTTGTCCCTCAGAAACGATCCTTCCTGACTAGTTCCAGAAATATACTCCAGCAAACAAAAGAAGACTTGAGTGCTTAATTCGGAGCCTCCTCTGAGTCTTATATTTTTAAGTAACACACCAGCTGCCAGACAAGGTGACAAGTTCAACTGGCAAGTGCAACACGAAACACACATGAGGCTCCTGCAGATATTTCCTAGTGTTTCCCCAAAGGTTCGCAGCAGAGTAGCCACGAGAAAAGCCACCATTTCCTAAACCCTTACGGCCCCATAGCTGTGTATGATGCATGTTTTGCTTCCAAAAAGCATTTACTGAAGCATGCACTGTACCAGACACTGTTTAGGCAACAGGGGATGCAGAAGTCAGTGATTAAAACCAAGTCCCTGTTTCCTCAACAAGTTAAACATGGAATTGCCATATGACCCAGTGATTCCTCTCCTAGGAATGTATCCCAAAGACTTGAAAATAGGTATGCAAATAGGTACTTGCACAACTAGATTCATACCAGCATTATTCATAACAGCCAAAAGGTGGAAACAACACAAATGTCCATCAACAGATGAGTGGATAAACAAAATGTGATATATACACAGAATAGAATACTATTTAACCACAAAAAGAAATGATGTTCTGATGTGTGCTACAACATGGATGAACCTAGAAAACATTGTGCTGAGTGAAATAAGCCAGATGCATAAAGACAAGTATTATATGATTCCAGTTACATGAAATATCTAGAATAAGCAGATTCGTAGGGACAGAAATAGATTAGCAGTTACTAGGGGCTGAGGGAAGAGGGGAAATGGGAAGTTATTGCTTAATGGCTACAGAGTTTCTGGGTGGACTGATGAAAAAGTTTTGGTAATGGAAGGTGGTGATAGCACAACGTTGTAAATGTAATTAACGCCACCAAATTGCACACTTAAAAATGGTTAAAATGGCAGATCTTATATCTATGTTCCTCCCCCCCCCCAAAAAAAAATCCAAGTCTCGCTTCAGGGTTTCTATAGACGTTTAATTTTCCAGTTATATAAAAGGTCGTGACACACAGCACTGAAGAGCGTGGGCTCCGGAGACAGACTACCTGCTTTGGAATTAGATGTCAAGACTATTATTCTACTTCGGGCTGCTGCAAGCAGGGAGGCGCGAGATAATGCCTGTCAAGCTCACAGCACCGTGCCTGGCACACAGTGAAAACCCAATTAATATTGGCACTTATCCTGTTGCAGTTATTATCATTATTCCAGTTTTCCAATACGGAAACTGAGAAAAGAGAAGTTGTTCAAATTCCTCCATCTGGCTGAATTGTTAGCCCTTCCTCGTGCACTGTCCTTAACCACTATATACGCTGCTTAAAATTGTCCTGAGCCATAGGGCCCCAGCCCCTGAAGATAAAACCCATACCTTCCTGCTTCTAACACTTCTGCAAGGTGCACTCGTCCCATTTGCATTTTTATTAGTGAACCGGTGGGCACTCTCCCCTGGCACTAATGGACTGTACTGCCTTAGGAAATGACTTTGTCTGACAAGGCATTCTTGAGAAATGGCAAATGAAACAAATAGTGGTGGAGACTTGTCTGCCCCTCGGCCTTGGCGCAAGCTGTTTCCTCTGCCCGGAATGCCTTTATCTTCCTGGCTGACTTATCTGATGAGTCTCAGCTCAGGTGCTGCACCCTCCATGAAGCCCTCCTGGATTTCTCCAGTAGTGTCGTCTTTACTCCTCCATAGCATTTCCCCAGAAATCAGAACATAAATTCTGAAGCCAGGCAGTGTCCACCGAAGGTTGAAACGTGAGTGAAGTTGGCCGGGTGTGAACTATAGGCATCTTGCCACCTACATGCACTGGGGAGCTTCAGCTGGGTCTGGGGGTGCCACCTGCTTGTCTGGTCTGGCCGATGGAGCCAGGTGGACACGTGGGTCCAATGTAGCTGAGCTCTAGAGTTTTCAGGAGAAGTAGAAATCTGGACTTTTTGTTTTAGAAATGTCTCTTTTCTTAAATGCTGCAACTGTTCCAGATTTTAAAAAGGCCCCGTGTAGACCAGTAGAATAGCACAAGGGCACTGAAGGAATCAGCTGCTCTGTCTACCATTCACACTCAAGTTCTCGATTTCACTCTTGAGTTTCAGGCTCTGTCTTCTCATCCTCAAATTCCCAGCACCCAGTCCAGAACCTGACATGAGGAGCATTTAAGAAGCGTTTGTCAAGTGACTAAATGAACTAACGACTCAATCAGGATATTAAAATTCTTTCAAATTCTACCTGGGTCAGCTTGATATATGCACTGTCAGGTGGATCCATGAACAAAGCTAGGTGCTTGTCAAGGTACAAAGAAGTTGGATATTTGTGCAACAATAAGGAACATGACAGCCCAGCCGCTGGTATGCCTCCATGCCAGTCATCTGTAAGTCTCAGTTAATTCATACAACTCCTCCCTGAGGTAGATTTTATTAGCATCTCCATTTCACATAGTAAAGCTTAGAGAGCTCAATTCATTGGCCCAGGACAGTTAGCAGGTTTCCCATCTCCCTCAGGGCAAAATCCCAGCTGACCACCTGATTTCTGGTCCTCTTACTTTCCTTCTCACTCACCCCACACCTACTGCCCTTGTGTCCTCACTTCCCAGATGTGCTCCAGCCTCAGGGCTTTTGCACTGTCCCTCTGCAGTGGTTGCTGTCCCCTAAGATCCCAGCATGGCTC
>PVKY010009421.1:0-13325 GCA_004027775.1 Bradypus variegatus
AGAGATCAGAATTCTGAGAGGCTAATGTGGCTGAAATTATGGGACAGAGTTTCAGAAAGGAGGGTACTACATAGAAAAGGAGCCTGGAGGGATACTTGAAAATTTACTAAGTAGTAAGACATGTATGAGTAGGGTGAAATTGCACACACCAGGGTAAGGATGACTGGAAAGCTGTGAGCTTAACAGTTCACCGAGCCCACCCAAGTTCTGGACAGACAGAGAAGAGAGTCATTGTTGATCAGGTAGGACATTTGGCAGAGACTCCAGTTGGGACATACCTTAACAGTAATATATAAAATCCCTAGAGAAAAGACCACTCTAGAACCTTGAAAGCATTATGGTAAGCAAAGGAAGCCAGACACAAAAGGTCATATGTCGTGTAAGTCCATTTATAGGAAACATCCAGAAGTAAATTCATAGAGACAAAAAGCAGATGGTGGTTGCCAGGGTCTGGCAGGAGGGAGAAATGGGAAGTGATTGCTTAATGAATATGTGGTTTCTGTTTGGGGTGATGAAAAATTTCTGGAACCAGATAGTGGTATTGGTTGCACACATTTTGAACATACTTAATGGCAATAAACTGTATACTTTTAAATGGTAAAAAAAAAAATGATTGTCAATGATGCATTTTATAATTGATGGTGTCTTGGAATTAAGAAAATGTAATTTCTTAAGGCATTGTACTGTGTAACAAATGTACTGTGATTTATAAGACCATAGTGTGGCAGACAATGACAGAAATAATTACAATTGAATGTGACAGGATCCTCATAAAAGGTTCCTAAACTATGACAAGGAGGGAGGATAAGGAGGATAGGGAGGATAGGGGAGGTTTCTCAGGAAATGAATTCTAAGATAGCTGGATGAGTCAGTTAGCCAAAGAATATAGAAATATATAGTTCCAGGTATAAGGAAGAACAAGTATAAAGACTATATGCAAAGGGAATAAGCGTTTACTCTAGGGGACACTGCTGAAGAGATTTGTCCCTCATATTCTTGCCACAATAATAGCCTCTATTTTCTTTTTTCCTAGAAAGAACAAAGTTATGGCACTAACTGATTTACCTCTCAATGCAGGACTCAATTTTTCTGCCAAGTTTCATTTAGTAGCAATAATTAGAAGATAATTAGAAAACTTCCAGAAAATAATCAAATTTTAATTTAAAAATAGTCCACTAAGAAGAAGTAGCCAGAAAGAAAGAAAATCTGGAGAGCATGTCAAAGAAAACAAAGGAAGGGCCCATCTTAAGATGAAGGGAATGGCAAACCATATTGGAGATGATGATATATTAAAGTAAACTGGATTGAAAAATGTCCTTTGAATTGATCAAAATGAAGTTCACTGTTGATACTAGTAAGAACTATGGACCAGAGTGGACTGAGAAGTAAATGAGAGATAAGAATGAAAGGAAAAGATCCAAAGAGGGCTTTTTTTCAAGAGGAGAGAACTGAGTATGTTTGACTATCAAGGGGAACCTCCAGTAGTGGACAGACAATGGTTGAATATACAAAAAAGAGAAGAAATAACTGATGCAGTGAGGTCCCTAAGAAAGCAGAAGTAGACTGAATCTAAGTCACACAGAGAAATCTTCCTTTGACAGGAAGAGGAAAGTACATCCATGGTTACAGAAGGGAAAGAAAAGATGGATGAATAAGTTAGATGATTTATAGAATTGGGGGTGGGAATCTGAGATAATTCTCAGTTGATGGCTACTATTTTCTCTGAAATATGAGACAAGATTATCCTGTGAGTATGAAGGGTATAAAGAATAGAGCTTGGGGGAGAGAGGTTTGGGGAGACAAGGGGAAGTATGAAATAATTTTTTCAAAGAGTAGGAAAGTGACATGAGTAGAGACTGTATTTTGGGGAAGAGCCATGGGGATCTTTCTCTTTCTTGTAAATATTCAAAAAGAATAATCCAAAAGGAGTTAGAAATTTTAAAGAGAAACAGTCTGGGAATAGACTACATTCATAACTTCTAAAAACAGTTATTACTGAGTGTCTATGTTATTACTAGACACATCTCCAGGCATAGGCAATCCAGCATGAACAAAAGTGATGAGATCTCTATTCTCATGAAGGTTACATTTTGATTGGAGGGAGAGAGGTATAAACAAATAAATTAACAAGAAAGTACCATATTTTCAAAGAATTGATGAATAAATGATGGTATTGGATAGAGAATGCTGAAGGGTAGGAAGCTATTTAGATGCAGTGATAAGAGACACCCAGTTGAAGGAAGAGATACTTGATCTGAAACCCAACTGTAGATAAATCAGCCGTGTGAATATCTTGAGGGAGAATATTCCAGAAAAAGAAAACAAGAGTGGGAGAAAGGTGGTCAGGATAGCTAAAATACAATGAACAATAAAGCAAATAGTAAGAAATAAGGTCAGAAAGAGTGATTGTGAAAACCTTATGGATCACACTCCCTTTATCTAGTGTATGGATGCATGAGTAGAAAAATGGGGATAAAAAGTAAATGACAAATAGGGTGGGATGGGGGGGATGGTTTGGGTGTTCTTTTTTTACTTGTATTTTTCATTCTTATTCTGATTCTTTCTGATGTAAGGAAAATGTTCAGAAATAGATTGTGGTGATGAATGCATAATTATATGATCATACTGTGAACAGTTGATTGTTTACCATGGATGACAGTATGGTATGTGAATATATTTCAATAAAACGGAACTTAAAAGAAAAAAAAGTGTGGGTAAACCCTTTACCCAGCTTCTATACAAACAACAACAACAACAAAAAAGAAATAAGGTCAGAGAAGCAGGCAGAGCACAGATCCTTCAGGTCTTTGCAGGCTGTTTTATCCTAAAAACAATGGGAAGCAATTGAGGCTTTTAAGCAGGGGAACGATAAGCTGTTATTTGTACTTTTAAAAGATCATACTAGCTGTTCGTGAACAACTGACTATAAGAGAACAAGAATTCTGAAGATACAGTAAGAAAAAGACAAATAATTCAACTGAAAAATGGAAATAAAATTTGGAAAAGCATGTCATTAAAGAGGAAACTTGAATGAAGAGAACATTCAATGAGGCATTATTTCACTGAATTAACAACTTTTTCATAATATTCATTCCCTTACTTTTCTTTATAATTTTACTATATTAGAACATATCCTATATCAGTGTACACTGGGTATTTTTTTTTGTTTTGGAACTTTTAATAAACGGTTATGCTCTTTTAGCATAAGCATTTTAATAAATGTTTATGCTCTTCTGTGAGTTGCTTCTTTTGCTCAACACACTTTTGAGACTCATTCAAATTAATTGTATGTAGTTGATACATGTTTACTGCTGTATCATCATCTGGATATGCCACAATTTGTTTAATCATTCTACAGCTAATGGAATTTGGATGGTTCCTTTGCTTCCTCTCTTTGTGTTCCCCTTCCCTTCCCTTCCCTATCAAGTGCACATGTGCAAGTTTCTTTTCAGATATATATTGCTTGGCTGTAAGGTATGCACACACTTACTTTTACTATGTTATGCAATAAACCTAAGGACAAACAAAAAACTGGAAGTAGGAAATCAATTCTGAGGCTATTAACAGAAGTGTAGTCAAAAGAGATGATGATGATTTGAATTAGGGTGCTAATAGTACAGATGATGATAAGCGGTCGAATGTTGGAGGCAGAAAAACAGCAGGAATCAATAATACTTCTCAAGTCTCTGCCTGATAAAAATGGACAGGTAATCAAGCTATCTACAAAAATGGAGAAGAATAAAGGAAGACAATCCTCCAGTCTCACATAAGTGAATTTATTACTCTTGGAGAAAAATACTCCAGTAGATCACTGTTCTTAAAGGCTAACACAAATAAAAATATTTCTTCTTTACCTTTTGCTTTCTTCTTTCCTGCTTGATTAGAACCCTTGTCCTGAAAAAGGAAACAGGATTAAAAATTATAATGATTAAAGAAATGACCTCTAAAACAACTGCCATTTTAGCTGAATTAAAGACTTGGAAATAAAATCTAAAAGTGAAGTAATCATTGTATTATTTTCTGAAAACTACTATGGAAATGTTCTCATAGTATTCATAATACATGACATTTCACAAAATTTTCTTAGATAGGAAATCTAAGATCTAATAAAAATATTCTATATCTTTGATAATAAATCTGAACTATAAAGTCAAGACAGGTAAAGCAAACAATGCATTTGGAAAGGATGTATCACTGAAAGTCTCAACTGACAGTAATAATCTTGGCCAACACTTCTATTTTCTTTGCCTTTCTTTGTATTTCAACATTCTAGCAAAATTAATAGGGAACAGGGAGAAAGCAGAAATCTACTTAGGATTTCAGGATATGTCAAGTTTATTAATAGAGTAACTTCAGTTACATTAATATATCAGCTATGTGTACTTGAAATCTCATATCTTCTTTTTTAAAAATTTAGTCATTAAGGTTGTGCTTCATAGCTATGATCCTTGTGCCAAACACAGCATTGAATCCCAATGATATGAAGTATTTAATGGGCACAAAATATTTGATCTATTAGTAATAGTGGAATGCTGTTATATGCTCATGACAATAGTAGAAGATGTGTACAATGTCTCTTTTAAATATGCATGAAACTATGGTCTCAAAAATTCAAGATTTACCCAAGAGTAATAAAACCAGCAAAATATATCTTAGCTATATGATACTATATAATAATAATATAAATATAATGGTCACTAATAATGACTAACATATACTTTGCACCCATTCTAGATAATTTAGATACTTTACATATACGAACTTGATTATTCTACACAGCAATTCTATAAGGTGGGTTTTGTTTTTACACCCGTTTTACTGATGAAGAAACTAAGGCACAGAGAGGATAACAACTTGCCCAAGGTCACACTGATAATAAGTGGTGGTAGAACCAGAATTCAAATCCAGGAAGTCTGGTTTTAGAGTTTTTAACTATTATGTTACACTGCCCCTCATGTTTGTCAACTCAGAATATACAAAACTATTCATTTTTGCCAATAATTTCATAAACTACATGAATGACAACTATTGAATATCCCCAGACTCTGCCATTTACTGAATTTGTTTTTTTAAGATATTTTCCAGTATCTGTCTCTTAATGGATCACTTTGAATTCATTAGGCAAAGAACCCCTCTGCTCTGCACTGCTGGAGTGACATCATCAACATGGCAACATAAACAGCTACCGAAAATTTCTCTTCAGAGACTCAATGCAAAAAAGAACAATACTGAACTGTTCGAAACTCTAGAGGAGGATGTAGACTGGAGAAAGACCCTGCAAAGGCCAAATTAAAGAAAGAGAAGAAATACCAGCAGGCAGACAAGTGAGTGAGTGTCTGGCCCAAAAAGCCACCGGGAAACAGAATGGGCAGCCATGCCACAGACAAGCAAGTGAGAGTTCACCCTGGAAAGCTGCTGGGGTAATGGGCAGCTGAGCCACAGACAAGTGGACCCAAGGCCAAGAACCTCCATGCCAGAGACAGGCCACTGCAGCAGGCAGAGAAGAGTGGAAGGAGGTAGCTCTCCACGCCCCGTGCAGCCATTTTTGCACAGTGCCACAGTTGAAAGCCTCAAGGGAATTTGGGATTCGGCAGGCTTGTGACAGTGTCCAACCTTTCACCACAGGAGCCCGCGGTGTGCACAGCCTAGGGGCAGGGGTGCCGCACGGAAGTGCCACCAACCCTCTGCCAATCCCAGGCACCAGCAGGCAGCACGCAGAGAGCGGCTCTGGGGCATTTGATCTGGAGGGGGAGACGCACGGGTCTGAAGCCTCAGGTACACCACTTGCAGCCCTGGGAAGACTGGGATCACTGTGCCCTAAAGCAATCACTCTGCCAATCTGCATAGGGCATGACCCCCACCCACAGGACTGGCAGTCCCCACTGCAGATGGAAAATTGGTGCACTGATAGGACTTCCACATGGTTTGGACACCGGCTTAGCACATAGACAAAGTTGGGGAGAACTGGATTGAGGGAAAGAGGCGGCTCAGGAGCCATCTATTGATAGCTCAGGGAAAATGCACCACACCAAGCTGTAGCTCTGTCAAATTATACATAATTGTTTAAATAAGCCTGCATATCCTAAAAGAACCCTATCAAGATAAGCAAATGCCAAGAGGCCAAAAATAACAGAAAATTATAAAGCATATGAAGAAACCAGAAGATACGGATAATCCAAATGCCAAGGACAAACAAATGCTAAGAGAATTTGCCAAAAAGAGACCTGACATACAAGAAATACTAAAGAAAGATCTAGCAAGTGAAACAAAAAAAAAAAGAAAGGAGAGAGCGGTCTCGAGAAGGGCTCAGAACTGCAGAGCTTTAGTAAGGGTACATTAAATGAAACAAAGAGAGAGAGGAATACTCTCTCCTATAGATAGATCAACCAGATGGAGGACCAGTAAGGAAACTGAAAACCTAAACAATGTGATAAATGAATTTGACGTAACAGACATGTACAGAGCATTACATCCCAAATCATCAGGATACACATTCTTCTCTAGTGCTCATGGAACTTTCTCCAGGATAGATCACATGCTGGGGCAAAAAACAAGCCTCAATAAATTTAAAAAGATTAAAATTATTCAAAGCACATTCTCTGATCACAATGGAATACAATTAGAAGTTAATAATCATCAAAGATGTAGAACATTCACAAATATCTGGAGGTTAAACAACACACTCCTAAACAATCAATGGGTTAAAGATGAAATTGCAAGAGAAATTACTAAATATCTAGAGATGAATGAGAATGAGAACACAACATATCAAAACTTATGGGATGCAGCAAAGGCGGTATTGAGGGGGAGAATTATAGCTCTAAATGCATACATTAAAAAGGAAAAGCTAAAATCAAAGAACTAATGGAACAACTGAAGAAGCTAGAAAATGAAAAGCCATCTATTCCTAAACCAAGTAGAAGAAAAGAAATAACAAGGATTAAAACAGAAATAAATGATACAGAGAATAAAAACATAGAATAAATAAAACCAAAAGTTGGTTCTTTGAAAAGATCAACAACATTGATAAACCCTTAGCTAGACTGACAAAAGAAAAAAGAGAGAAGACCCAAATAAACAAAATAATAAATGAGAGAGGGGACATTACTGTGGATCCTGAAGAAATTTAGAAAATCATAAGATGATACTATGAGCAACTGTATGCCAAAAAACTAGATAATTCAGACAAGTGGACAATCTTCTGGGAACACATGAACAACCTAGACTGACCAGAAAAGAAACAGTAGCCCTCAACAAACCAATCACAAGCAAAGAGATCCAATCAGTCATCAAAAAGCTCCAAACAAATAAAAGCCCAGGGCCAGATGGCATCACAGAGGAATTTCATCAAACTTTCCAAAAAGAACTGACAGCAATCTTACTTAAACTCTTTCAAAATATTGAAGAAAACAAAATACTACCTAACTCATTTTATGAAGTCAACATCACTCTAACACCAAAACCAGGTAAAGTTGCTACAACAAAGGAAAACTACAGGCCAATCTCCCTCACAAATACAGACACAAAAAAATTCTCAATAAAATACCTGTAAGTTGAATCCAAAGACGCATTAAAAAAATCATACACCATGATCAAGTGCAGTCCACTTCACACACGCAAGGATGGTTCAACATAAGAAAGTTAATCAATATAATACAACATACTAACAAATCAAAAGGGAAAAATCAAATGATCATCTTAATAGATGATGAAATAGCATTTGACAAAACCCAGCATCTTTTTTTGATAAAAACACTTAAAAAGGTAGGAATTAAAGGAAACTTCCTCAATATGATAAAGGGCATATATGAAAAACCCACAGCCAGCATAGTACTCAATGGTGAGAGACTGAAAGCCTTGCCTCTAAGATCAGGAACAAGACAAGGATGCCCACTGTCACCACTGTTATTCAACATTGTGCTAGAAGTGCTAGCCAAAGCAATTTGGCAAGACAAAGAAATAAAAGGCATCGAAATTGGAAAGGAAGAAGTAAAAGTGTCATTATTTGCAGATGATACGATTTTATATTTGGAAAACCCTGAGAAACCAATGACACAGCTACTTGAGCTAATAAATTTAGCAAAGTAGCGGATACAAGATAAACGCACTTAAGTCAGTAATGTTCCTATACACTAGAAATGACCTAACTAAAGACACACTCAAGAAAAAGATTCTATTCTCAACGGCAACTCAAAAACTCAAGAACTTATGAATAAACTTAACCAAAGATATAAAGACCTATATATAGAAAATTGCATAACTTTATTGAAAGAAACAGCAGGGGACTCCTAAAAAGATGGAAAAATATTCCGTGTTCATGGATAGAAGGCTAAATGTCATTAAGATGTCAATGCTACCCAAACTTATCTACAGATTCAATACAATTCCAATCAAAATTTCAACAACCTACTTTGCAGACTTGGAAAAGCTAGTTACCAAATTTATTTGGAAGGGAACGATGCCTCGAATGGCTAAAGACATTCTAAAAAAGAAAAACAAAGCGGAAGGACTTACTCCTGACTTTGAAGCTTACTACAAAGTCACAGTAGTCAAAACAGCACCATATTGGCTGAAAGCAGTGACACAAACAGATAACAGCACACCAATGTTCATAGCTGCATTATTCACAATTGCCAAGAGATGGAAACAATCCAAATGTCCTTCAACAGATGAGAGGATAAACAAAATGTGGTATATACACACAATGGAATACTATGCAGCAGTAAGAAGGAACAGGTCATGAAACATATGACAACATGGATGAACCCTGAAGACATAATGCTGAGTGAAATAAGCCTGACACAAAAAAAGATCTATTGTACGTTACCCCTAATGTGAACTCTGCGGAAAATGTAAAATAAATGTTTTATATTGTAGAATGTAGGGACCTAGAGATAGACAGCAACTAGTGAAGGGGGAATGATAATTTAACAAAAACAGATAAGATATGGAGAGTAATCTTAATGATATAGGAATGCTCAGGAATGACCATGGTTTGTTAATTTTCTTGGGATATGGTAAGAACGTGTTGGAAGCAATGTAGTTATTTCAGGTTGTTTTTCTTATCCCTCTCTTTTGTTTGAATTTTTTTTTTAATTTTTTGATAAAGTATAAAAAAGTTTTTAAAAAAATAGCCACCCAAAAGAAACAACCCAAACAGATGAAAGAATAAATAAGTTATATCTGTACAATGTAATATAAGTCAACAATAAAAGGACTAAACCACGATAATATGTAAAAACATGAATGAATGTAAAAAAAAATTATATCAAATGTAAAAAGCCTGACATAAAAGCCTAGCATGAAATTATATATAAATATAATTCAAGGTAAAGGAAATCTAATTTATAATAACAGAAGGTAGATCATTGGTTGCTAGGTACAGGTAACCTAGACATCAGGGATCTTTGGGAAGTAATGAAAATGTTCTCTAAGTTAATTGTTGTGGTAGTTGTGTGGTTGTATACATTTGTCAAAACTCATTGAACTGGGTACATTTGTTGTATGTGAATTATAGCTCAATAAATTTGAGATGTAAAGTTTTAAAAAAAAAAAAAGTAAACTGCCGGCATCCAAACTTTACAAAAGAAAAGGAAAGAAATCACATTTAATTCACTCCTAAAAGGTTAAGGCTGGAGAGGACCTTAGAGATTAGATTACTCTACATTATTTAAAATATATCAAAACAAGCACAAAAAGCAAAGAGATTTTCCAAAGTCAAAAATGTAAGGAAAGAGCCAGTAATAACATTAAGCAATCCAGATTAAAAGAGATGATAGGAATATCAATTCTATAAATAGTTCCCATCTCATAGAACTCAGAAGAATTAGGGACAAGCCAAAGTCTAAATACAGTCCCCATATATGTGTAAATGAAGTATTTTCCATTATTCAGAGCACTTGAATGGCACTCACCAAATTCTATGCACTACACTCCTATGTGCCTGAGAAAAAATTAATTAGGAATTCAAGACCAGTATCTAGATCAGCATAGTACTAACTAGACATCAGTGAAAGTGAAAAAGGATTCTGACATATATATCAAAGATTGTTTCTTAAACAGAATATTACAGATTATTAGTAAAGCTATGAATGTTACTAAACAGTACTATATGTCTATACAATCTAAATGTCATAAAATAAAGCCATCTCAATTACTAAAAAAGGAGATTGCATCAGTCAGAGTTCTTAGTTACAAACAATGGAAAGCATCTTTGGCTAATTTAAGCAGAAAATAATTTTATTAAAAGGAAATTAGGAAGCTGACAGATCTGCCAAGAAAGCAGGCTTGGCAATCATTCTGCAGGAACAAAGAAGTCTAAGCTGCAGAGGGCTCACAGCTAAAATCATGCTACTACCAGTCTCATAAGGAAACCATAGTGACACTGCTAAATATTATACATGACCAACTGCACCATCTCTACTCTTGATCAGTAAAGACCATCCCTGGCACTACTAGCATTACTCTCTGAAAATTCAACCCTGCTGCAACCCCTGTAACTAGAATGGATTTTCTATGGTCCCTATTTCTTTGGGTCATTAGCTCCTGACTCAAAGTCCAGGGCATGTGCACCAAATTATCTGAGTTTACATACAGACTGGGAAGTAAGCATCTGATATTTCAGCTTATACAGAGATAGGTGATCTGTACTATAAGAAAATTCATAAGGTGGGAAAAACCCGACACATATGAGGCATAGATGTTGGGCTGTCAATGACTACAGATGTCCACTAAAGAGATAAAGTACAATAAAATTAAGATAGTTGATAAAAATCTTTTTAATTTGGCTATGTCAGGTATTATATATTTTTTCCTAATAGTGGCATCTGATGGTTTGTTTTACTAATATTATAAATAGGACAATAAAAGAAAAACAGGACTATACAACACAGGAAACCCTACTGTAAACAATGGACTATAGTTAATAGTACAATTATAAAAATGTTCTTTCATCAATTGTAAATATACCATATTAATGCAAGGTGTTAATAGGTAATAGAGTGTTATATGGAAATTGAATTTTATGCATTATTTTTCTGTAAACCTACAACTACTCTTATATAAATAAACAAACAAGGAAAGAAAGAAAAAGAAGGAATGAAAGAAAGAGAAAGAAAGAAAAGAAAAAAGAAAGAAAGAAAGAAAGAAAGAGAAAGAAAGGAAGAAAGAAAGAAAGAGAAAGAAAGGAAGAAAGAAAGAAGGAAAGAGCAATGAAGGGAGAACACAGCCACCAAACAGTTGGTGAAATTAGCTGGAATTTTATATCTGACAAAAATAAATCATAAAAAGAAAAATTTGCATGTAATTAAAAGAGGTTGCCATATATAAAATGCAAATACCCAGAAGCCATTTGCTAAAAGCATTCTACATTGACTACTGTGATATTAAGTATGTAGCCAAGTGCTATGATTATATTTTAAAGGATCTCCTTGATTTTAAAATGTTCTCTGGTACATTTTACTAAATGGGTAATCACACTAAAACACAGCTCTGATGATTGTGCTCAAAAGCCTCCAAAATATTTCCTACTATTATCAAAAAACACCAAGAGTTGGTCTCACATTCAAGAACTCCATAGCCAGGTCCCAACTTAGCTTTAAGTCTTCTTTGACTTCATGTGCTCCAATACTCTAACCAAACTAAAGGATATGCTTTTCTTCTCTACATTATGTGCACTTCTCCCACTATATCTTTATATTTAAATTTTTCATCTCTTTCAAGATCGCTTCAAACGCTAATTTCTTCATGAAATTTATAGGCACTTTATAAAAAACAACTTTTAGAGATTTAAATTCCCAGAGAATTGCGGGGGGGGGGGACACATTATTTTAACAGTAATTATGCTACTCTGTAAACTTGGTTTTTAGAGAAATATATTGACGCTAATAAAGAGAAATACTTTTAATCATTTCTTTCATTGAAACTTTGAATGAATATTACATGTCAATAATAGCTACATCCTTAAAATCAGTAGGTCAACCACTTCATAGAATACTACTGAGTAGTAGGAATATATGTATTTGCTACATTATTCTTGTTAAGAAAGAAAAAATGAATAAAGAGGAAGGTAAGGGTTTTGTGGAAAGGGAGGAAAAGAAGGAAATGGAGAGGGGGGAGGAGTTGATCATGCTGACTACTGAAGTGTATCAAGACATTTCCGCCTCTTGCTATTTCTTAAAAGGAAAGATTTAAAGGGAAAATGATAAAGAAATACTTTCTTTAAATAAAATGATACAATGGAAATAAGGCCACCATTGTAATTTTTAAAACAACAGTAACAAGTATATTTAACATGCAGTATGCAGGAAATATTGATATCACATTAAGAATTAAATACAGTGGATGTCACATGAATTCCTTACGTATGTTATTCTTAAATTGTTCTTTTCCCTTCTTTTGCTTTGTTTTCTTTGTAGTTTACCAATTTCTTAGTCGTATGGTACCATGCAAAAAGAAACTGTTTCTAGAATGTTAAGCCTCTGTAATATCTTAAGTGTTATTAAAAGTGGAAAATGTAAAGAAAAAGTAATAGAACAACAACTAACCAATGAAAAACAGTATTTTATGGATTGTGTTACAGTGAAATAAATATTATGCTGAAACACCATAATCTAACATTGTTAGCTAGGAAACTTATTAAGATTCAGGAGAGTAATTAGCCTAGAAAAAGTACTTACATTGGCTTTCCACAAAACAAAAGCAGGTCAATCTGATGTGTTAGGAATAGTAATGATATATGTTGGAATTTTATGGCTTTTAAATAAATTCTTTCTTATAATACAAGAAAAGAGTTTTTACAGATGTATGAAAAATTTCAAAGGGTAAGGTCTTAAAAAATATAAGCAGAAATCCATCTAATACTCAGAATAACAAGCCTAATTAAAATAAATTTGCTCAGAGATTGTACTGTTACAGTATTTTCACATAGAAAAAATTATTCCACACCTACAGGTTTTAATCATAAACAAGTAACAGCCATCTCTTATGTCACACCATGGAGGAGACTTTAGAATCTCAGTAACACCCCAACACAGATGTACATTTCAAGTTATTCACACTATCATGAAATCAGGAAGAAGCATAAATGTAGTCGTAGTACTATTAGTACTTTTTCTAAAATTTAGAAATACTCTTGAAATATTTAACCTACCTCCATCACTTTATTCAACCAATACTTAAATGAAATTTTGTAACTAATTTTACAGCTAAAAACTTGGTAATTTTTCCACATAAAAATTCCTGGTAGTCTTCCTTTGCTTGATATAGATTTTAAATTTAACAAACAACATTATAAATATTTTTGAAAATCCCTAAATTCCTGAATA